>CAJQZJ010031868.1:7827330-7847733 GCA_907164525.1 Lophiomys imhausi
TGATGCACAGGCCATGGAGGAGTGCTGCTCCTCATGGCTTGCTCAGCAGCCATATATATATATATATATATATATATATATCCCCAGGAGTGGTATCATCCCTTGTATTATGTGGCCCTCCCACATCAATCACTAATCAAGAGAATACCTCACAGACTTACATACCTACAGGCCCATCTTAAAGAGGAATTTTCTCAATTAGGGTTCTGTCTCTTCAGATAACTCTAGCTGTGCCACACTGATGTAACACCAGCAGGCACTGCATTTGTGAAATGGTGACACAAAAGAAAAGACTGGAGAATCTGAGCACTTACTGGCGCCTAGGAGAAGAGCATTTTGGGTAAGGGTAATACACACCTGACAATGCACATCTGGGCACATTCTAGCAATAGCTAGGACACTGCAGTGTTAAGTCAGAGTGAGTAAGAGGGGAAATTAGGACCAACAGTCAATGGAGGCAAACAAAGGACTTAACAAAGGGACGTTGTATGCTGGCTTCTGTCTTTTAAGATAAACTACACTTTCGAGAAGTGTTTGAAACCCGTCAAATGTGGAAGCCAGAGATGACTCCAGGTGCCATTAAAATAATCAAGGTGGTTGTAATTGCTCCGACTAGAGCAACAGCAGCTGTGCTCTAGGTAAATATTTAAAATAGAGCCAGGGGATTCTCTGATGGGTTGGATGTGGTATGGAAAAGAAGTAGCAGAGTCTAAGGCTGTCACAGAGTTTGGGCCTGAGCTACAGGCAGGATAGAACTGCCTGCCACTCTCCAAACTCCAGGTTCAGAGAGGGGACTAGATCTGGGGATGTTAGGGGTTCTAGTTTGGCTTCAGAATGTTAGGCAGATACTCCATAAATATATTGATGATAACAAGCTCCCTACTTAACAAAGTAGCCTACGGCCAGCCCTGCAGCTCTGCAGTGTGCACAAGAAACTCCAGGGCTAATGGCCAGCATTCTCCCCTCCCATCTGTAGGGGCTGGCTTTGGCCTCAGTTGATGGGTCAGCTAGAACATTAATTCAGATCACTTCTGTGGCCAAACAGACACAGAATGGTGACAAGGGTCCTTTGTTCAGGCTTCATCTGATGAAGGACAAATCCGGAAAATGAAGGAGAGGTTGTCATCCTATCAAACTGCATATTCATTAAACTCTTTATCAACTCTCAGCCCAGGAGAGGGAATGACAGATTTTTAACAAGATAATTTGAAGAACATTCTCTAAACATATTGAACTAAATTGTCCCTCTTGTATCTGGGCTCGTGCCAGCAGTCACTGACCACATCTCAAATTCTCCCCCAGGCGTCTTCTCTGGGTCAGCTGAGAAGTCCTTTTGCACTGTTTCAAAACCAGTGTACAAAGCTCACTCAGAGGAAGTGAGGGTTGCTGGCTCTGAGAGCGAAAGAATCTCAGCTCCACAGCTGCACTCCCTCCAGCCGGTGTCTCATTCCCCAGAGAAGAAAGCAGCTTTATTTGGCCCACCCTTGAGTTTAGATTAGCGATTCCCTCCCTGCCTCGAGGAAAAAGCAAATCCCTGCCTAGTATGTATAAACAAAAGAATGTATATCCAATTTCATCTTTTTGTGCAATTTCTAATTTTTTCATTTTCTGCATTTTTCCTGGAGTGTCAGTAGCAACAATAGTCAAAAATGCTCCTAAGTTCAGAATTCTGTCCCCTCCTAGACCTTCATGCTAGAGGAACAAAGGGTGGTTAGTCCTTCATGCAAGGCTCACTTCAGGCAAGAGATGGGATGTCTGAAGTATTTGACAAGAGATGGAGTATTCATCAGGGAGAGAAATATAACACCTCAGCGAAACACAAAGAAGACACTGGCAGGGTCTGGCAAGGTGCAATGGTGCTCAACCCAGCAGAGATCTAAGTTGACAGCTTTAGCATTGGATACAAAGAACAGGCAGAAGGGTAAAGAGGCTCCATCAGTGCTAAAGGAACAAAGATAGACTTGCTTCCGGATGGTAGGAGCCCTCAGAACTTTGACACAAGATGTGTGTTGAATGCAAAGCGGACTGTATCTGCCGGGCCCAGCTTTGTTGCCAGGAATGGGAGTTCTGGTTTAAAGTGACAATAATAAGAACTCGTGATCTCAACAAACAAGAACCCCAGAGTTAAGGGAATTCAGGAGTTGATACTGATTCTTGGTTAAACCGAACCTCCATCACAACCCATCTTCTGATTGACACACATCTAGGATTGGTGACTTCTCCCCTTCATTATCCCTACCTGGCTACAACAGCTACTATGTCTCATACTCGTGAAGGGGTATGTCAAAAAGGTAGTAAGTGGAGACAGACATACTGAATACCACTCACTGTGGACTAATATACACAAAGATGATCTCATGGGGATTGCAAATAGAACGCTGGTGACCAGAGAGGCCAGGAGGAGCAGGAGAAGAGGGGGCAATGGGAAAGGGTGTCATGTAGGTGCTAAATTACAGTCAGGAGCAAGCAACTCCAGAGTGAAATGGCACACCAGTGGGACTGTAGATCACATCAAGTCAGAGCAGTTTTAAAAAGCTGGAAGGAAGATTCTGAAAACCGTCTTCATAAAAAAGTGAAAGAGGTTTGAGAAGATAGCCACTCTTCACCTGTACAAACATCACACCATGTGTGCAGACTAGTCACCCGAGTCACATGTGTGATTTTTATGTTTCTATAAATCACTTGCTTTGTTAAAAGAAATGACAGGGAGCACAAAAGGGTCAGCACCATGGGCTCTATTAGTAGCAGTAGTGAAGTAGGATGAATAAGTCTAGTCTCCCAGAAGTCCTCTTGAGTACCATTGGCAAGTTATGAGTTATCAAGCAGAGGGAGTGGGCTGTTTTATTTGGCTTATTCAAAATCTCCTCTGAGGGGTTGAGTCAGAGGTGAGTACTTTGTTTCAAGAATAAAAGAGGAGGCTTATTAGTAAGGAGGAGGAGATGTCTGTTGGTCAATGCCTTACTTAGGGTTTTATTGCTATAAATAGACACCATGAGGACAGAAACTCATAAAGGAAAAAATTTACTTGGGTCTGGCTTACAGTTCAGAGGTTTAGTCCATTGTCATCATGGCGGGAAGCACGGCAGCATGCAGGCAGACGTGGTGCTGAAAAAGTAGCTGAAAGTTACATTGGGATTTAAAGACAACAGGATGAGAAAGTGACACTGGACGTGGCTTGAGCATCTGAAACCTCAAAGTCTGCCTCCAGTGATATATTTCCTTCAACAAGGCCACACCTACTCCAATAAGGCCACACCCACTCCAATAAGGCCACACCTACTCCAACAAGGCCACACCTACTCCAATAAGGCCACACTTCCTAATAGTGCCACTTCCTATGAGCCTGTGGGAGCCATTTTCATTCAAACTACTACAGTAAGAAAACCAAGAGTATCTGACATACTTAGCACCTTATATTCCTCATAGAATATCTTTAAAATACTCTAGATGGTGAGAACCTCTCCAATTCAAAATAGTTGAGTAACTGAGACAGTTGATGGTGTTTATTAAAAACATCTCTCCATGAAAGATGGTCTAGATAACTGAGTAAAAACAAGCTCGGAAAAATAGCAATAAATAGACAATGATGATGGTTAGAAAGAAAGAAAGAAAGAGAGAAAGAAAGAAAGAAAGAAAGAAAGAAAGAAAGGTAGATTATAGATAGATGATAGCTCCAGAGAAAATAGTACAACCATCTGTTTGACCCTGTCTATGAGCTAACAAGGTAATAAACAGCTATGTGATAATAGACTAGAAGTTCTCCAGAGAGCTATACCCAATAGCATATACAGAGTTATAATAATCTACTGTTATATAGTTAGTTCATTTGCTATGCCTGAGTAGTATTCCATTACATGGATACAGCACAATTCATTTGTGCGTATGCCTCTGGGAGGATATTTAGGTTGATTATTATAAGTTGATTACTGTGAATATCTGAGCACAAGTTTTCATAAAAATGTAGACTGTATTTTCTATGGGGTGTATATTTAAGAATAGGTGAGAGAGTCATATGGCAAGTATATTTACCTGCAGCATTCTTACTAATATATTGTTATTTTCAGGTTCTTTCATTTTTATCTATCTTCTACATGTGTTGTGAACTGAATTTCTCTAATAATTTAAGAGGCTGAATATTTGTTTATGTTCTTATTTGTCATATGTAATCTTCTTTGGCTTAATACCATTAAACCTGATGGTTTATTCTTCTTGCATTTTTTTTTCAGGAACAGTGTCACATAATTCAGGCTGACCCCCAACTCATTATATAGCCAAGATTCCTTATCTTCCTGCATTGGTTTCCAAAGAACTTGGGCTACAGTTATGTCACCTTATATCTGGATGGTTTTGTTATTTTGAAAGTGATATAAATGCTGTTATTTTGAAAGTAGTATAAATGCAGTATATTTGTGGTATGTATGTGGTATAATTCTTTAACATTATTATATATTGATCAGTGTGTGTGTGTGTGTGTGTGTGTGTGTGTGTGTGTGTGTGTGTGAGTGTGTGTGTGTGTGAATGTACACGATACATATGTCTGGGTATTTAACTCAGTTATTAGAGAAACTTACTTCATAACTAAATGTATATGGGGGATCAGAAGATAATTTTGTGGAGTCAGTCCTCTCTTTACACCTTAGTGTATTCCAGAGTTCAAAAGCAGGTCTCCAGACTTGCGTGGTAAGAGCTTTTATCCACTAAGTTCCCTCAACAACTTGGCACACTATTTTAACAGATAAATGATGTACTGATATTTTACATGCATATTACATGTTGAATCAGTACTGTGTACTAAAGATTATGCTAACTTTTAGCTACATTATTCCACTTGATTCAAACAACCAATGGTGTTAACGATACTATAACCCTTTTATGTTTAACAGTTGAGGATTAAGCTCAGGAAGATAATGTAATTTCTCCAAGATCACACATCCCTGATTTGACTACAAATCTGATTCATTGATCATTAAGTTGGACTGCCTCTAGAACACTAGAGATTCATTAAGATAATTACATGAATGTCTTTTCTGCACATTACTGTTATATAATACTCACAAAATAAATAAACACTAGTGCCCCACAGCAATTTAAATGGAATTATAGAGTCAGTATTCTAGATGGTTAATTAACTTTGTCAGCTTGACTAGATCTAGAGTCACCTAAGAGGTCTTGTCTCTGAAGGCCTTTCCAGAAAAGTTTAACTAAAAAAAGAAAGATCCACCTTAAGTAGACTAGGGTCCCAGACTAAATAAAAACAGAAAAAGGAAAAAGCTAGCTAAGTACTATCATTTTCATTGCTCAGCATCCCTGTCTACCCACATGTAAACATCCACTGTATGTTTTTTGCAGCTCAGAAGTGCAGGAACTACCATACCTTCTGCTCTGGAAGGGACTGAATCACCTCAAACTGTGAACCAAAATTAACCTCTCTACCAATAAGCTGCTTCTTGAAAGGCATTTGCTTAGCAACACAGATAAAAGTATCCAACTTAGCATCCAATACATTTGAAATTAATGTATAGGCAAGTGAATGGATTGATGAGGAAAGGGTAAATGATACTGACTTGGGTTTAGTGTTTGGTAATCCTCTTGTCTGTAATCCATCATAGTGACTGACCGGATATTAGTCTAGACTTCTAAGAAGTCAGTTAGAGTTGTGCATGTAGAAGTAAAGTCTATGGTACCACTTGGTCTCTTGGTACCAGAAGGGTCTGGCCATCTGTGCCACCCAGCCACGGCCCTGCAATAATTATCCTGGATTGAGTTTCTGCACAAGAAAACAACTTAGGAACTAGATTTTTCCAAGTTATATGAATTATTTAACTAAATCTTACAGTTTTAGTTGGAAGTCTTAGATCTTAGTGATCCTGTTTCTTACTCTCAGTGCAAGGAAATGGAGCTTCAGAAGGATGCCACTCTACCATATGTTGTTGGTTCTGCTCACAGAACTCTAAGTACAGTAGTTCCCAGTCCACCACCCGCTCCTCTAACATAGCCTCTGCAAATATCCACTCCTGTTCTTCCCCATTTTATAATATGTGGATTAAAAATGGGTTTGTGGATCTGTTTCAAAAAAAAAAAAAAAAAAAAAAAAATGGAGAAGATTTAGTAGAAGAAAAGGATTCAGGGAAACTTCAGGGCAACCTAGATCAAGTTCCCACTTTGAAGGGACTTCCTGAGAGTTTCACTGAAACCAAATTTCCAAAATATTTTTAAAGCTTTCACCTGGCTAGTTCCTTCACCCCTGAAAGATACAGCAGGCTGATATTTACAGCTAAAGTTCAGGATTAGATACTCACATTCACTATTTTAATTCACCCTATGATCTCGTACCATAGGATGATTCGAATCTTTTTTTTAATAGATGAAGTAGTGGGCCATATAACATCTGAGGCAATAGAACTAACAAAGATTAAAGCTGGAAATCAGTCTCATGTCCTGGTAATGCCAAAGGCTTTGTTTTGGTTTTTGTTGTTTGTTTGTTTTTTCAGTACAATGGGAGGAATAAGAGAGAAAAGACAAACAGTCAAAGTGGAGCCTCTCTCCTGCTCCCAGCATAAGAGAAGGACACTCTCATCAGCCATTTTCCTGGTTTGCTAGACAACAAGAACTGTCTTCTTCAGTATATATGCTAAACAACATTTCCAAAAGCAGTCATTGGCAAATGGGGCAGTGATACAAAAAAAATGAATGAAAAGAAAGTGATAATTATAAATAACAAAAACTTTATGCCATTTACTATTCTACACACTTCACAAAATAATTTTTACTTAATACCTAGAACTAGAAAGTATGGAATATGTCATTGTAAATAAAAATTATGGAACAGAAAGTCTTAAGACTTAATTGATTCATCCAAAATTGTAAACCATGAAAATAAGTAAAAGTCAGATTTGGTGTATGGTATACTTGGTAGTATTTACCGAGCAAGCAAGAAGGTCTAGAGTTGATCCCCAACCCCTCATCAAACTGTGTGTGGTATCACAGCCCTATAATCCCAAAATCTGAGAGGCTGAAGAAGAAAGATCAGACATGCAACGTCTTCCTCGGTTGCATAGGACATTCATGGCCAGTGTGAACTATAAGAGACCTTATCACTACCCCAAAACAAAATTATTCCAAAAAGCTAGAGCTGTATAATCTGCTTCTTGTAAATTCACACACACACACACACACACACACACACACACACACACACACACACACACTACACACAAATACACTCAGATATAAATAAGAAATGTTATTTGTCTCAGTGTAGTACAGCTTATTTAGCATGAAATGTAGCAGTGCAATTGTGTTTACTTCTAATGATTAGAAAACCAACTGCTACAGGATTCACCATAAATGACAATGGAACATGAAAAAATGTGTACCCATTATTCAGTCTCCGGCCCCAAATCACATTACAAATAGGAGGAAGATGCAAGTTGCGATGAGTTCATGCTGTCTTGCATAGGCACACAGGGCTTTAATCCACTAGCCTTTTCTCTCCTACCTACCTCTTCTTGAGTTCAAAAGTGTTCTAAAACCTATAGTCAAGAGAGCAGTCTAAGTGCATTTTCTAAGTCTGACCTCACATCTTAGCCTCTCTTCTCAGTTAAATGTGTTATTATGAAGAATCCAGGTAAAAATTGTATTATTGTGTTACAGAAAACAGTGAGATGGCCTAAAGTCTCTCTGTATCTCAGCCAGGTGACAAATGTTCATAGTGGTGGTAGTAGAAACGAACCTTGTCTTTTTTAGAACACACATGTGTGAAAGAAGTTTCTGAGAACCAAGATGATCAAAAAAGAAGCTTTTTAATTTATTTTTTAATTCAGTGTGTGCTCACTCATGCTCACTCCTGCCTGGGGGTGTGCATTTCTAGGGCTGGATAGATGCAGTCAAGAGAGCACACTGCTCAGGCATAAGACCTTAGTTCAGGTCCCAGCACTCATGCTGGGCACCTCATAGCCACCTGTAACTTCAGCTCTAGGGATGTAATGCCCTCTTCTGGCGTCTATGGGCACTACACTCACATGAACATTTGACACCTGGATGATACAGGGAGATTTGGACCATCTCACCATTTTCTGTTACACAAATAATACAAATTTTACTTGGAAATATAACACTCATATATATATATATATTTACCAATTATATTCTAAAAACTCCCTAAACTAACTAACACCCTGTGCATCCTACATGACAAACTCTGACCAATGTAAGTGAGGTGTGCTGTGAGCAATGTCTGAACACCTGACTGAGGGACTCTGCCTCTTGGGAGTCACTCTTTTTTCAATCCTCTTGTACAAAATACAGACCACACAAAAACTGAGCCCCAAAGTCACCCCTGATGATGGCAGAATAGTAAACTGATAGGGGTCACAGAGCTGTGTAGAACTTGCAGGAACACTTTTACATACTTCTAGGATGTGAAAATCATCTTCTAACTTAATGATTGTTTTGTTCTTTTTTTAAATATTTTTCTTATATTTGAATTCAAACCTACTCTGAACTAATGCAGCTGGCTCAAGTTGTAGGAAATCAGAATAATAGCAGTGTGTATATAGCTCCGAGGTTTATTTCAAGGATAATATGAGAAAAGCCCACACAAGCGCAAGACCTGCATAAGAGCTAAATATGAGTTGTTATTATTAATACTATGGTAGTAGTTTTTGCCTATTGAAAACAATTTTCTTGTCAAGACCATCCAGTAATTATGGTATTTCAGGTGCTTCCTCAGACAGGGAAATTATTAAAATAGATATAAGTAGTCCTGCAGGCTTGCTGTGGTCTTCATAGCTAAAGGCATTTCTTTTCTCCTTACTAAAAGATAATTTCACAGAAGGAATTCAGGATTAAAGTGTAGGTTTTCCAGAAAACAAACTAGTGGGTTTTGGGTTGTGTTTCTTGTATCTGCTTTTTTTTTCTAATTTATATTTCAGTCATCCCATGCCCTTGTCAACTAGAAGACTACAATATAATGTTGCTGAGGCCTCAAGAAGACAGGGCTTTACATTATATTGAAATTAACCCTCCTTTAGGATATGGTCACTTCAGGAAACCTTACATTTATTTGTAACATCTCCAAATTCTAAAATGGATTACTTCTGAGGATTCTGATCTACATTTGCTGAGTTTTGCACCTTTTAAACAAAACACTTCCTGATCACTCAGAAGAAAGTTTGTTTAAGTGTAATACTAGTTGTGCTAGCTCATGAGTAAGATAAACAGCCAGGGAATGGCTAGGTCCTGTACCTCTGTTTAACATGTTTTTCCTATTTGAAATTCTTTTATTTTTGAGATTATAATATAATTACATCATTTCTTCTTTCCCTATACTCTTTCCAAAACCTCCCTATAACTATCCTTGCTCTCTTTCAAATTCAGTACCTCTTTGATCATGAATTGCTGTTGCATAGCTATGTGTGATATATAGTCTGAAAACCTGGCTCAGTTTGTATAATGTTACTAGTTGTATGTTTTCAGGGCTAACCATGTAGTGTTGGATAACCAATTGGTGTGCTCTTCCCTGGGGAAGACTATTTCTATCACTCTCAGCATTCCTTAGGTACCATTGTCTCTTTGTATAGAGTTGAAGCTTTGTGATCTTCCCTAAGCCAGTTCATTTTAACATGTACATTTTTGCTTTCCTTGTTTAGTTTAAACATTTTAAGAAATTTTCGGGCTGTTTCCCAAAGTGACTACAGCATAGTTCATCCCTACAGGCAATGTATGAGGCGGGATCTGCTTTTCCACATTCTTGAAAATACTTGCAATTGTCTTCCTGTCTAATTAGAGTCATTCTTGTAACTAGGTGAAGTGGTTTCTCATTGTATTTCACTAATGACTATTAATTGAACATCCTTTCTTGAGTTTATTGGTCTTTTGCATATCTTCCTGGGAGAAAAGTCTGCTTCAATCACTGTGTTGTCTTTTCACTAGTGTGTTCAGAGAGTCATTAGTGATTTATAAATTATGGACACAGGTTTCTTATCAGATATATAATATTGTTTGCAAATATTTTTGAATATTTACTAATGTTTCTGTGGCTTATCTTTTTACTTTCTCCATGATCTTCTTTGAAGCTTTCTTTTCAATTTTTGATGAATCCAATTACCTATTTCTTCTTTCATTGCTTTTTTTCTTTATTTGTACGTGGCTCATGTCTGCCTAGCTGTGCTTTCCTGAAGACTTTCATGAGTGATACCACGTCCAAGGACATGAAGAGGAGACACAAGTGAGAAGAAGATCTTAGACTAAGGTAAATTGTGCTCTGCGCATTGGAGCGTGCATTGCAGGTGAACTGTCCAGAGTCCCTGGGTAGCTGAATGTTGATACAGCACCACAGTTGTTTCCATGGAGATGATGATAAAGACTTTCCCATGGAAATAAAAACATAACGACAAAACAACATACAGAGAAGCAGTTTCATTGAGAGAAACGAGTGATGGGATGAAATGTATCATTTGTTTATGTATCATTTGTTTGTTTATTTACTATTTCATTCTGGTGCTGGTGATTGAATCCAGGACTCCACGCATGCTAACCAAGAATTCTACCACTGAGATACACCCCCATCCTGAAATACATTTATAAAAAGAGAGTTATTTATTCATTCACTTATTTATTCTTTCAGCAAATAATTGTGATGCCCATAACGCGTACCAGGAATTGCACTAAGAACCATGAGCCGAAGAAGTGATCATTAATGAGTGTTTTCTTCTAGGAAGATTTCCACCCATAATAAGGAGACAGTGCAAAAGACAGCTGTATGAAATAGTGTTGACCGCAACAAAAGCCTAGAGTGAAACTGTCCTATCAGGCCCCCTGTTCCAGGAAAGACACTGAATAAATTTTTGTCTACCCATATATGAAATGAGATCAGAATAAAACCAAAGGAAAAGAGGCAAGGGTTGGTGGGTGGCATTGGAGGTAGAAAAAAAAAAAGAAAAGAAAATGTGTAAAAAAAAAAAAAATGGGAGACTAGAAAATCATGTTACTTGACGAGTTACAGATGACTAATGATTGCATGAATCAAAAATAAAGCAACATAAAGAATAAAGATACAAAGGAATGATAAAAAAAAGCACAAAGTGAAGCAACATGTGCTTCGAGTCTGGGAAACAGTGAAGAGCATGAAATCCCCAGCAGACTTACAACTGAAGTTTGAGCTGCTGAGATACCTCAGCAGGAATGCACTTGTCTCTGAACAGCTCCATAACCTGACTTTGATCCTTGGGTCCCAGAGATTCCAGCAGTTTGTCCTCTGATCTCCATTCATCATCTTCTGCATCTGCACCCAGACACATACAGGTTAAATAAATAAACATACATATCTCTAAAAAATAAAAATTAAACGTTAAAGTTGAACAACAAAGCACTGTGCATTCAAGTGACATGTCGATTTTCCCAATTCCATCTTAAATTTATTTTTATATGAAATAACTGGTGATAAGTTATTTGCCTTAAACCTTTGTATACTACTGTAACAGCATACTTTGTCTAGGACATATGAAAGTAACCATGTTATATAAAAGCTCATCACCATGTGCAGAGAATTCTGTGGACAGCAAGGGGATGAGGCCCTCTCCTCCTCTGTGATCTAACAGAGGGGAACATAGCCTTGCACCGTGTTTCATGGAAGTGGAAAGGAGAGGGGTACAAGTGGGAAAAGGAGCCAGAAGGAGGCAGAATGTGGAGGAGACAGATGGTGCTGGGAGGGTTCTGAGTGAGTGAACTGGAGGTAAACCGCTCTTGTCACATCCTGCTGAGTACGTAGGCAGCGCCATCAGAATAAGTTATCATCGCCCTTCAAAATTCTCATTAGCTGAGCAATGTCAGGTGCAAGGGTTCGGGAGGCCTTCCGGCTGATACCCAGGGGAAGACTTACTCTGAGCTAACACACTCAGGGGTCAAGGTACCCGACTGCGGGATCGGAAGTATTGACATTTAAATCTGAGTCAAAGCAGACACAGCCAGCAGACAATGAGATCAGAAAACATTGTAAATCCAAAATCAGAAGTCCAGGCAGAGAAGTTTCTGAGTGGGGATCAGCCTCAGGAAGGGCTGTGACACTTGTTCAGAAAGCCAGTGGGCTTGAAATAGGAGACAGTGAGTTGAGTTCTAAACTCCTGGCCCCTACACTAGAGCATACCATCCTTGCCCAAGTTACTTTATTTTTAAATCACCCTTAAACTCCTCCTCTAGTTCTTAACTGCTCCAAACCACAACGTCTTCATTTGGAAAGTGAATGAAATAACAAAACCCTTCCTTTCCACTGGAATGTTTTTAAATTTCTTTAAACCTATAGAAAAACACCTAAGATTTCCCAGCATTAAGTAAGCATTACCTTTAATTCTGTTATCATTGCTATGCCTTCTCCTATCTCATAGGGACTCCATTCAGCCAATCAGATTACATATGTCAGCCAGGGCTTGGCTAGACTCCTATCTCATCTCTCTGGACTGTTAACTTTGCCACCTCATCTTTCCATCGTTTTTGTTTCTCTCTGGGTGTCTCAGGAAACATCAATCTGTAGCTGCCTAACAAGCTGATGGCAGCCCGACACTGATGTCACCAGCAGTGAATTGTCTGAGAAGAAAAAGTCGCCCTCATCCGAGAGACACAAATGTGACGGGAAGACATGAGGCCAGGGGAGGCCACCATGCCCAAGAGGCAGTGAAACAGCCCCTGCTCACCCGGGAGAGTAAATCCAAGATGGCCAACTTCAAGTGAGATAAAACATATGAACTTACAGGCAGAAAAAAGGGTAAAGAGAATTATTATCCGTGTCAAATAGGCTACATTGTAGGAAATTTTATTTTATTTTTATGCTTTTCTGACCTCCTAATATAGGAATAAAGATTATCAGAGGTAAAATCTACAAATGACAGAAATGAAAAAGGTCAACTCACTCTGGGGGCCCCAGAGGTGGTTCAGTAATTAACAGCACTAGAAGCCTTTGCAGGGGTTCCAGGTTCAGTTCCCAGCAGTCACAATAGATGGCTCAAAACCACTCCAGGGACCTAATGCCGTCCTCTGGTCACCAAGGGTACCTTAGTGTGCATGTTATACATACAGACAAACAGTTACACACATACACAGTAATAAAGATAATATAATTTTTAAAGTAAAATGAAATAATACCACTCTCGTTTGACTCTGGTGAAACAGAGACATGAATCCATCTTGTGTTCTGGGCAAGGAACAAAGTATTTGGTATTGTATTCATAGTGGGGTTTCCCTGCACCTCGGTTTCCTTAGTCATTTACTTCCCTATTCTATATGTAGATCACTAGATTGTTGTAAAAAAAAAATCTACCTTGAAATTTGTTTCCTCACTTCCAACTCATACTTGAGACAGTCTCCCACATAGCAGTTATGCAACCCTGTTGCAAACACAATCTTTGCCTGTCAACCTCCTGTTCACTCATTTTAATGACATCCTGTCATATCACGCTTCACAATTCTAGGGCTTTTCCTCGACTATTCCTTTGCCATATTTGCTTCTCTGGTGCTTTTTAAAATTGAAATTGCGCGTGGCCTCTGCATTTTAGATAAAGTAGTGCCTCTCAAAGCATGGTTCCTGGACGATCACAGAAGACACCAGGTCCCCATTCCTTTGCTGTCCACAGCATTCTCTGCAAGTGGCAATGAGTTCTCTATTTTTATATGAATTTTCTAGACAAAAATACACAGTATGGAAGGAGACAAGTGTTTAAAACAAGTAATTTAATATCCATTATTTCATATAAAGTAAGTTTAGGATGGGATTGGGGAAGTGTTACATGTATCACTTGAATTACGGCAGCACTTGGGAGCCTATCAGCAATATGTCCATTCTTTAGCCACACACTGAGCTAAATATTAGGTCTTGTGCTTTAATAATTCACCCATGTGTCTCTGATCTATGTATAAAGTTGAGAAGCACTGCACCAAACTGAACTGCTGGATTTCTTCAAACCCTGTTTGATCATTCACATCCTGCTACCTTCATATACATTCTGAGCCTCTAAGGTAGAATGAACTGTGTTCTCCAGAAAACCCCGCCCTGGCAGCTGCTGGCAAGGCCAGGCCTCAGGCCACTCTAGAGCTAGGACGGTGACGTATATGTGGAGCTGCAGTCATTCTGTCCTTCACAATTAGTTGTCACTTGGCTGCTTATTCACATCACAAGCAGGAGGGGACAGCAAGCAATAGTGTGGAGAATCTGGGAACAAGAGAGGGTGGAGGTGTATGTGCGGGCAAAGCAATCTCACTCCAAAGACTGTTGTTCCGAAGGGCACTGGAAGAGAGAGAGAAACAATTCACAGCTCAGGCTGTGAGGATCTTGTCTTTGCCTTGGATGTGTGGAGCAGAGTCTATAGGGTATGTAATGGAGGACGGTAGGAGTATAAAGTAGGCATAGTGAAAACAAATCAAAGTCACAAACCTAGGGCTTCTTGGGCCTGGAACTCTGGTAAGTGAATTAGGACTCAGGAGGATGCCCTTAAGTGGCACACCAAATGTGTCTCTCTCTTCCAGTGCCCTTTGGAGCAGCAGAGTTTGGAGAGAGATTGCTTTGCCCACACTATGCACCTCCACCCTCTCTTGTTCCCAGATTCTCCACACTATTGCTTGCTGGTAGAAACCCCACTCAGATCCAAACTCCAGGATATCTCCCAAATTACTCCTATTCCCATTCTGTTCTTTATTCTCTCATTCTGGAAACCATGCTGCTCTCTTCTGCATTCTGTTTGATAATTGTTCTCAAGCTGTTTCACATAAGACCGTTATGTCTCCACATCTAGATTATGAGCAACTTCTGGCCACCGGTTGTGTTGTCTTTTGTCTGCTGCCCCAGAATGCAGTAAAGAAAACTCCATTGAAAATGTTTTGAGGTGCACCACTATTCTCTCTTCCAGTATGATGTGTATCCTAGACATCCTCCTTACCTCCCAGTGTTTCTGGTCTAGGCTGAGGTCACTCAAATAATTATCTCATTCACCAAACTCATGATCTTCGAGACCAAACCTCATTTCCTAATGGTAATCTCTATATGAATGTGCCCTGAGCATCAGATTTTCATTCTACATATCCAAAGCTAAATTTGCTGTGTATTAAACTCATTGCTATTGGGTTATTATGGTGGGGGGTAGTGATAGCGATTTTGACATAATGGAATTTTATTTGCAACTATCCACTTGTCCTAACCCAAAATATGACCCTTTTTGTATTTTAGAGGACTCATTCTTTCATCATGTAGATTCTTCCTTCTTGAGTATGTTAATTTTGCTTTTTTTCCCTAAAAGGTGGAATATGTATATGGTTGAATTCATGAACTGCAGAGGCATGCTTAGATAGACTTGAATTCTAATTTCATTGATTATTTCTTCATCTCCTTATCAGTAAAATTTAAAGTAATAGTTTCTACCCCTAAGATTACTGTGCATATTGATTTAGATATTTTCATGAAACTATACACAGCCCTCGTCTCATGACAAATATTCCAAGTAACAAATATGATACTGTTATTCCTTCTGCTATTACGACAAGCCAAACTGCTATCTCTCTCCTTAATTATATCACAGCTTTTTAACTGGTTTCTTTTCTACTAAACTACTTTCTCTCTCTGAATTGAAATAATGTTATAATATGTCACAAACATTTTCTAAGGTACAATTAATTATTATAGTATTTAAAGTATATAAATGTTTCAAAGGGGATAAACTTAGCAATTTATATAGTCTGAATGTGAAGAAGAATCAGATCCTGCCTTTGAGAATTTTAATGCAGAGAGAAGCAATGCCCAAAAGTTCCCAGTAATATTCCTAAGGATACCCATAGTTTCATTGGGTAGGTATACGATACAACCACCAAGTTCTCAAAGAAGTGTCTTTTTCTGGGGCAGTTTATGGATGACCGTGACCTTCCAGCTTTTCTGTCACCCATATTGAAATATCCTAGGAGTGCAGCAGGAACATTCGCCATGTCCTTGTGCCTTCCCAGAGCAGTAAATGACTGACTGAGACAGACAGACTCAACAGCTGCACAGCAGATGGTCCTCAGTCATGTTTTAGGTGACTGCTTCGATTGAATATTATAAAACTGGATGAAATTCTGCCAATTTCTCCCTGTAATTATAGAAGTGTGGAATGAGGAAGTAAAAAGATTTAGTATTCATTAGACTGAGCATCTTTAATAAAGTCTTCCTTTCCCCGTTTGGAAAGGCTGCGTGTTGTTGTAGAACAACGGGGCATTTGATTTGTACTTCTAATGAGCTCTGTCCTATAGCACAGTGATTTATATGTGGCACTTACCTTCCCCACAAGACTGTGAGCAACTTAAAGGCAATTCCATGTCTGATCCATCTTTGTATTCTGGCAACTAGCATGCTCTCTTGCCTACAGTATGTGCTCAATGAATACTGAATTAATGAACAACCAGATGAATATATATACCATTGAAATTTTTATAATTAAATCATACTTTATAATGAAGTAGAGCAAATCAATATTTAAAAGTACTCGGTGGAATATTATTATCTGTAATGCCAAATCTAGCCATTGTTTGTCATATATTCCATATATTGAGTTTACTCAATTTGATACAATTCAAAAATGCACAGATTGAACATCTGTACCTTCTATTGACTGCTAAGGTGCCGGGATGTAAAGAATGAGACATGGTCCCTTTGGCAACTCTCTTAGTCACTGTTCTTGCTGTGAAAGAGGCACCATGGCCAAGGAAACTCTTATCAAAGAAAGCATTTAATTAAGGACTTGCTTAAAGTTTTAGAAAGATAATCATGGTAAGAAACAGATAGTCATGGTGCTGGAGCAGTAGCTGAGAACTTAAATCCTGATGAACAGTCAAAGAGAGGGGTAGTTGGCATGGGCTTTTGAAACTTCAAAGCCCACCCCCAGAGATACCTTCTGTTACAACACCACACCACCTAATCTTTCCTAAATAATTTACCAATTGTGGAATAAGCATGCAATTACATGAACCTGTTGGGTTGCTCTCATTCAACCACCACAGCAAATTTTATTTTCTGCTCTCTTTTGCAATACATCTTTTCCTGGAATGGCATGGTCTGTGCCACACTGGTCACCTCTGGTAGGGTTTAAATGTGCCCTCTAACTTTCATGTGTTTGAAGTTTAATCTCCCACCTGTTGTGTGTCAAAAATTATGACAGTTAAGAGATGATTGGTCTGCAAAGGATCTTACCTCATACGGAGTATGATGCATCACTGCAAGAGTGGATTAGTTGATGATCAGAAAAGTAGGCTTGTTATAAATATGGAAGTGTCCCTCCCCTTCTTGCTGTCATGTGCCCACTCATACATTTGCCTGTCCACCTTTGATCATGGGATAATGCAGTAAAACGGCCATCATCAGAAGCCAACACTTCAATCTTTACCCTCCAGAAACTGTGAGAAATATTTATTTCCTATAAATTACCCAGTCTGTGAGTGTCTGTTATAGTCCACAAAACAAACTAAGACCCACTCTCATAGGAATGTGAACAGAAGTTTCTTATTATCTAGTCCATACAATAGACTATGGTCACTTGTCTAATCAGTCCAAGCCCAATCATCTCTTAGCTGTCATAATTTTTGACAAGTAACAGGTTGGAGGTTAAATTTCAAACACATGAAAGTGAGAGAATACATTTAAACCCTGCCAGAGGTGACAATTGCGGCACAGAACATGCTATTCCAGGAAAAGATGTTTTAAAAAAGAGAGGAGAAAATAAAATTTGCTGTGATGGTTTGGATGAGAGTGACCCAATAGGTTTGGATGCCTGGGGCCAGATCATATGAGAGATTCATTCTTCCCAACATTCTCTCAGGGATTCCTATACTTGGAAGTCAGACACTATTTTGTGAGGAAGCCCAAACTACTCATGATAGAGAGTAGGGAACTACATTGAAGAAATTTGCATGGAACCGGACACCACCAATAAATAAACAGAAAATTTCACCTGACTTCTGAATGAACAAGCCTTTGTGACAGAGTGTCATACTCTTACTGACATATGGGGAAAGGAAATTCTTTCCTGTAAGTGACAGGGTAAGGGGCCTGTCCTGTGCATTACAAAACACTTTGGCTGTGTTCCTAGCCACTACCTATCAGACACCAGTAGCACTAGTCTCCCAAATTGTGACCATCAAAAGTGATTGTCGATATGGCTAAATACACCATAGATGACTTCTGTTTAAGATAATTCTAACATCTGCTCATTGATCTGAAAAAAATGGAGAAAAAGTGAGGTGAGCCCTGGGCATACTAGAGAGGGGTGGGTAGAAGACATATTGCTATTAAAATCTGTGCTAGTTAGTTTTCTCAAAGCCCAAGATATACTTTGGAAGAAGGAATCTCAATTAAGGGACTGTCTTCATCAAATTAGTACATGGACATGTCTGTGGGGTATTATCTTGATTGATAATTTATATAGGAAGTGTCACCTCACCCTCACCGCAGGAAGTGCCTTCATGGGCAGGTGGACTTGGGTTGTATAAGAAATGTGGCCGAGCAGGCCAGAGGACAAAAACTAGTAAGCACTGTTTCTCTGTGGTCTTTATTTCAGTTCCTATCATGGCATATTTCAATAGTGGATTGGAACTTGTAAACTGAAATAAAGTCTTTTTCCTCTAAAATTGTTTTTTGTCTAGAATTTTATCACAGCAATAGAAATCAAAGTATATACAAGCCTCTAACTTTGTTACAAAACATAGTAAAATGAGGTAGGGAATTTTGACAATATGGGTCAGAACTAAAATAATAACCATTAATAGTCATCATTCTACATCAGATATATAATATCTACTGTAAACCTTCATTGTTGAGTCACACCTTGAATATGCATATATAACTGAGAGAAATAGTGTATATGTGTACACAGAGGGTCACCTTGATATTGATGTCCCCTTCTGTAGCCACATTGAGCTATCAGAGTGTGTGTTTAACCTAATTTCAGTGATTATACTGTCTTCCTAGTTCATTTATGCACTTTCAACTAGACGGGTCAACACCAGATTCCTAAATAATTGCACATCATTAAGGTCGCCTACAGTAACACAGGGCTTGTTTTCCTGTAAGCTGCATTAGATGACTCAGGCCCAGAGCATTTGGAACAATTGTGAGGTAATGTTCTGAATAGGGCCATGGTGGGGTCATGTTTGGGCTGGGTGGCACTCGTAATCCATCTTCAGATATTAAGGGGAAAGTCTGACTAGAAAATGTGAATATGCAGTATCTCAACGCTAAATTAAAATTGTAGATGTTTTCTAAGAACATGAAATAAAGATATGATCATGTGTACACCTGGATTCCATTGTTCCACATAATTACAATGAAGAATACAAGTCACTCAAGGAGCAAACCTAAGTCCCGTTTGGAATAAAGCAATGGATATTTACTCACTACCTACACTCTTGGACCCTGTACAAGGTGAGCTATGTCATTAATCCTCACAACAACGGAGCAACTACAGTTCAAGGAGGTTAACTGAGTTATCTAAAGAGCTGATGTCATTTGTAGTCTTATTTCCCTGATTCCTAAGCTTGTTCGTCTTTGTGTAGTACCTGGTCCCTTTTTATTTCTCTTCTTAATCAACATAGTATGTAGTGGTTAGATAGAAAAAGGAGTCTGTCATTATTGATTCAAAATTCTATTCGACTATAAATATAGCAACTCTACATGGAAAAGGTAGAATAGTTTATTGGGCATACCATTTTGATGTTCATGTTTGTTGACTACAGCACGCTGAGTCAATTAAGTGACTACCTTAAATGTTAAATGTTAAATGTTAAATGTTAAACCACCTGAATCAGCTTGACTCTGTTCAGTACAACAGATTGCTTAATAATCAGTAACTGGATGTCAAAACCCATTCTCTATGTGGACACACCCTTATGAGGGGCTACTGTACTTCTTTTCACAGAGGCAATGTTGTTTAAGGAAGGAGACAAGAATCAGCACACAGCGTATGGGTTCCCTAATAAGGCTGGTGATACAGTGCTTGATGGAGGCTACCAACATTTGACTAATTTGTGCCTTGAGTATTCTGGGTATATAAAAATATAAGAAAAATCCCACCTGAGTTATGGATTAATACGTAAATGATATTCTCAGAAGGTAAATGAGTGAATGAATGTGTAAAACGAATATCAAATAATAGTAGACTGAACTAGATCAACTGATGTCCAATACTGCAACTGCAAACTGAATTTGTACATAGAGCCTACTTACACACAGTGGCATTAGTATTTCAGGACAGCTGATGGTGTCTGGTTGTTTGAATTAAGCCTTCTTCTTCCTTTAAAATACTCGTGTTTCACACAGGTTGTTGTACTTTTAAGATTCAGGCTTAAGAATTGCAGTGTGTGTGTGTGTGTGTGTGTGTGTGTGTGTGTGTGTGTGTGTGT
>CAJQZJ010031868.1:7848133-7874500 GCA_907164525.1 Lophiomys imhausi
ACACACACACACACACACACACACACACACACACACACACACACACTACTGTAGGCCAAACGTGGAATGGTTACTAGTTATATGTCAAGTATACTAAGTTGTGCTCTGGTAGAGGAAAACTGACAAAAGAATCAAGCATTAGAGTAAGTTAACGCAGATGGACTCAGAGGAGCCTGCCATGTGTTCATAGATCACACTGCCATATCGAAGCACAGAAGTACATACTACTATCTGCCAACTAAAATCAATTTGTAGAACATATACAGTACAATGCAGTGTGTACAGCACTTTTTGAATCTATAATGTTACCTGACAAAATGACTGCAGCCCATGGGCTCAGACACAGCAAAGTTCAAGGAGTAAAGGAGCTTTAGGTAGACTCAAGAAAAGTACCTAACAATGGAGTTATGTAG
Organism: Lophiomys imhausi; assembly: GCA_907164525.1. NCBI lineage: Eukaryota > Metazoa > Chordata > Mammalia > Rodentia > Muridae > Lophiomys > Lophiomys imhausi. The sequence goes on from CAJQZJ010031868.1 coordinate 7,848,547, forward strand.
GGCAGATGTTAAAGTTTGGGGAGGAGGGTCTTAACACAAAGCCCTATGTCCTTGTTTGTGAGAGGACCAAGGCCTGCTGCTAAACAATGCATGCATAGCTGGGCTTCCCTCATGCAGCTGGCCTGAGACCTGCCCTGGTATTCCTGGAGACTGATGACATAACACTGGGTAATGAGACACTGACGACATAACACTGGGTAATGAGACACAAGCCAATGAGGAAGGGCCACAGTAGCCTGCAGTTCGAGAGCCAATGGGACCCTAGTGGGAGGTTATAAAGGGGGCACCCTCTTCCTGAAATAAATGGGTCTGCTTTTGCAACTTACCAGACCCATAGAGTCTGTGTCAGCTCATCCCTATCCCTAAGAGTCCTGGGCATGGGCCCCGGCAGCCCTTGTTAATTTTTGTCTCACCTTGACACAATCTTAAGTCATTTATGAAGAGAAAACCTCAGCTGAGAAAAATGTCCCCAACAGATTGTCCTGTGGGCAAACCTGCACAGCATTTCTTGATTAATGGTTGACATGGGACAGCCGAGCCCACTGTTGATGGTGCTCCATCTGAAGAAGTGGTCCCAGATTGTATAAGGATGGCTGAGCAAAGCATCATGAGCAAGCAAGTAAACAGCAGGCGTCCATGGCCTCTGCTCCAGTTCCTATCTCCAAGATCCTGCCCTTGAATTTTTGCCCTGACTTCACTCAGTTATAAAATGTGACCTGAGAGTTATTAGCTGAAATGAAATCTCTCCTCCCTGGGTTGCTTTTTGTTATGTCATACTATCACTGTCACAGAAATCCTAAAACAGCCTACAAAGTCAGAATATTAAAAAAAAATGCAGCAAAGAAGAAGACTGGAAACCCCTTCCAGGTACATAGGCTCTATGCTATCAGAAGGTGACCTGTGGCCTGTGGCTTATTATGGAGATTGAAGATACTAAAACTGAAGATGCTTTTGAATTTTTTCTAAAGCATCTGGAGAAGAAACCAAGAAATTTAAATGGATACTTATGAAACTTCTGTTTCTTTGTCTACCCTGTACCCTGTTCTTTCTTTTTTAGTATTTTCACCCCACTCTTTCCTTTAGAGAACTAGTCTTTTGTCTACATGAAGTTTTCAGTTTGACTTTTAGTTTTCTGGTTGTTTCTAGTCGATGTGAAGCTCCATTTGTATTTCCAGGGATAAAGTCCATTAGCACATCAGCACACCACAGTGGCTTGTCACACTGCCTGGCTGTAGGTAGGTACCTGGACTACATATCTACCCAAACAGGAGGGAGATAGGGACCCTCTAGTCTTTCTGTCTCAAAGGAGCTGAAGTGCTTGCCAACTACATCACCACTTTGGAAAATTTGAAAATGCAATTAGCATCACCAAAAGAGATCTTGGGCACAGAGGCAATCCTCACCAATGCTGGCGTGCACCAAGCCACACTTGAATCCCAGATTATCCTACATTTCTGTACCAACAAAATCCCCTCTTTGTTAAAATCAGTTTATGTTGGATTTTCAGTTATTTGATACTAAAAATAATCCTCACTGATAGTTTTTCAAATTGCTTTTCAAAATCTGCTTCTTTAGCAATACCATGTCTTCAGGGACAGACTATGCTGAATGCCAAACTCGTGAAGAGAAATTAAATAAGTCCCATGGAATGTGCAGTTACTAGTTACATAACTCTGAGCAAATGATTGCAATTTTGAGCCTGAAATTCTCTACCTATAACATAGCAACAATAATTACATCCCCTCTCCATACCCTGGATATTCTGTCAATGAAAAGAAAAGAAAATTATTAGAAAATACTTACCAAATACCCCAAACTAAGCCAATGAACCATTACTTTCTCTCATAAGCTCTTAGAGAAGTTATTTTTCCAGTAGGAATAGGTTTCATTTTCACAATATATAAAACACATCTAGTGATGTTGTTATATGGCCAGCATATGCTATAAAGCATAAGATTTTTAGAAGTTAAGTGGGGGACAGTGTGACTTCAGGTCAGGATCTAGCTAAGCTTTTACACATGCTGTACCCATGATAACATAGCTCATGTGAACCAGCATTGTGTCAGCAGTCATGGGAATCAAGAACTAAATGCTAGAAATATCTAACAAGCACTTTGACTCCAAAATCATCCAAAAGAATCAGCTACTAAAGAAAACAAAACCAACATAACTGACTTCACCTTCCAAGATTTTAATCTTCATCTTTGCATTTATGCAGTGACTTCCATGGAATGAAAATTTTGACTGGCCTGTACTAAAGTGATGAAGTTTTGAAGTAATAAAATTATTTCATCACTTCATATTCATCCATTTATACATTCTCTTTTGAAACTATCTTCCCATCAAGTCCCATCAATTTTATTCCTAAGGATAGCATAAAGTCCTAGCTCCCTAACAAACCATTCAAACCATCTTCTAGGTTGCCCATTCTCCTTTGTCCTCAGCTAAGGCAGAAGGTGAATATCATAAGTATGTTGAAGTTCCAAGACATAACATGGGACAGACACATTCTTCTCTAAACTTACTATATATTTGTATGAGCAAAACTATACGCATTTAGTTTCCTCTAACTGGAATGTCCTTTTCATTAATCTACCTACCGAGGCCCAAAAATCCAATTCCTGAAGTGAGAGATAAATCCTAAAATTTGAAATGTTTACTTGTGTGAGACAGATAGCAGTATACATAAGTAACATTGATTAATAACATAAAATTCACCTTTCTATTAATTAATTAATATCCTGACTGCAGTTTCCCCTCCCTCCCCTCCTCCTCATCCCTCCATCTTTCTTCACCTTCCCACCATCGTCCAGTCCTCCATTCCTCCTCAGAAAAGGCTCAGAAAAAGGAAGGCCTCCCAAAATTCACCTTTTAATCTCAGCAAATCTTTTATCTTTCCAATTCTGATAGTAACAAGCAACAAAGAAATATTTCTCTAGAATTTAGAAATCTCAGATCGTAATGAACAGATAAGAGGACAGAAGGGGATACTCAATGGTTCAGAGCACTGACCCAGAGGACTCCCTCGTTCGATTACCAGCACTCACATGTTGCCTCACAACAATCTGTAACTCCAGTTCAAGGGGATCCGATGCCCATCCTCTTCTGATCTATTTGATTAATAACATAAAATTCACCTTTCTATTAATTAATTAATTTCTATCCCGATTGCAGTTACCCTCTCTCCCTAATTGTATCTGCATGTTGAAACACAGTAGGGATTGCAGGGAACTGAAGAAAACTGAGCATTATGCAGTCTTTCCCAAGTGGGTAGAGAACTCCAGCATCTAGTCTATTGTTGCTCTGTCTCTCTGCAAGCAAGCTCCATGTTAACAGGGCTTTCAAGTTTCAAGATAATAATTAAATCTTCGTTGCTAACTAAAATCTCAGGAGAAGAATAGATTGACATGTTTTGCTCAGTCTATAGGGATGTAAATTAGTAAATCTCAGCTCCCTACCCTTACACAAGTATTGTTTGTTCTGTGACGCCTTCTCATACTCCCCTCAACCCTGCTGAATATTAACTGAATGCTCACTTGTGTGCTGATCAAGAGAGTGCAATCAACCACCATCCTGAAGTATCAATACGAAGGTGAACTTAACAAAGTGTGATCATATGTAGGTGGTATAAGCAGAATGCTATAGACTGTGCTTGCCTCTCCTTAAGCCATCTTCGTTCAGCACAGCTCTAACAGGGGCTAGGATAACGGACATTACCAGCATCCCAACTTAAATGGACCCCATGCCATTTGGCCATCTGCTTTTCTGTCTGATAGCTTTCATGTGGAGAGTAATTCATTCAGTGCAGAAACAACTCTCATGAGCTGAGCAATTAGATAAATGCCCCGCCTAACTGATCCTTTGGTGGAACAATTTTGTCTCTAATAATTTGCATCACAGCCACACTGTTTACAAAGATGTGTATATAATGAACAATACTTTAAATGGATGGCAGAAAGCTAACAATCTTGTTTATGTAAACCTAGAGCTTCACTCTTGTTAAATTAGTGATTTATCAGTGAACTGTATTCCGAGCCCACAACATGATTTTAAAGGATAGATTTAGTCCAAATATTTGAGGAAACTGACCCATTCAATGCTATGGCTATTGGGAAATGGCATTGTTATTTACAACAGCACTTTAACACCATGCAAATCTTTTTTTTTTCTTTTTTTGCAGGACATTTTTTGTACACACTCATTCCTACATAGAATGGCCCAGCCCCAAATGTATATACAGTAAGCTATGTGAAACTTCATGTTCAGTGACATCACAGTATTTTCACTCAGAGAGAGGCATGCTCAGGCTATTTGTTTAATATTGATTGATTTTATGTTCCTTCCCATAAGAGCCCTAGGAGGAGGGAATAGTAGAAATTAATCAAAATCTCCTGAGAGAGATGATCAGATCCCACAGTCTGCCAGTACATCAATGGTTAATCAGAGGCAGCCATAAACCCAGAGTTCTAGTTGAATTCTGTTGCTGTAATAAAACTGACCAAAACCAACTTAGCAGAATGAAGAGTTTATTCAACATACACTTCCAGGGTCACAGCCCATCAGTAAAAAAGGCCAGGGCAGGAGCATGAAGCATAAGCCATGGTGGGGGGGGGGGAACTGCTTATTCACTTACGCACAGGCTCGTGCTCAGCTAGATGACTTACACAGTACAGAAACTCCTTCCTAGGCAGTGGTGCTGCCCACAGTGGGCTGGGCCCTCCTACATCAATTAACAACCAAAACAAACTCCCAATAAACTGCTCACAGTCCATATATACAATTCCTCATTTGAGACTCTCTTCTCAGTGACTCTAGGACGAATCAAGTTGAAGGATAAAACTATGTAGGACATCCAGTAAATGTACGGAAGCATCAATTTGTCAAATTGATAATTGAAGAATCAACTTATCGAATATTCAACTTCAAGTTTCCTTTCTCTGTATGGAACTTTACTTATGCTGTCCTTGCTTAGTCAAGACTATTCAAATAACAGCTTTTGACTGTGAGATGGGAGCACTCTGTTATAGTGTAAGGAAGAGGTGATCAGGAGGCAGTTGGTCCAGAACCACAAGCAAAGGTGGCATGAGGAGAACACAGCCAGATTCTGCAAGACGTTCTTTATGAGTTGAACCATGTGGCTAAAGCAGTGTATAAATCCTAAGCTCCAATGAATGTATCTGGCCATCTTTGGAAATGGGGAAATTGCAGATGACGAACTTAAAATGAAATCATTCGTGTGGACTTGTTACAATATGAGTTTCGTGGTCAGTTTGACTAGATTTAGACTCACCCAGGAGACATACGTCTAGCTCCGTCTGTTCTTACATTTCAGGAAGCCTTAACATGGAGATAAAAAACCCATCCTGAATTCGGGTGCCATCAGCCAGAGGTTGGGTTCCAGACTGAATAAAGGCAGAGAGAAGAAAGTAAACTGAGTTCCAGCATTCCTGTCTCTCGCCTCCAACTGGTTACAGTATGTGTGAACACCTGCCTAGTTCTTCCCACCACACCTAGAGCTAACCAAGACACCACATATTCCCCACTGTGATGATGGAGTATACTATAAAACTACATACCAAATTAAACCATGTCTCCTTTATGTTGCTTTTGAAAGGCATTTAGTCACATCAATGAGAAAAGTGACATACAAGTGATGTCCTTATAGAGAAGAAAGATCTGGACATGGGCATAGACACCATAGAGGGAAAATGAAGGGGAGACACACAGAGAAAGTCACATGTAAGTTAAGGAGGACCTGAGAAGCTAGCAGAGAAGACTGAACAGAAGATCGCCTCCCAGCACGGAGACAGAGTCAGCGTGAACAATACCTTGATTTTGGACACCTAGGCTCCAAAATTGTAAAGCAATAAGTGTATTGCTTTAAGCCACACAGCTTGTGGTCCCTTGTTATGACAGCATTGGGAAACTAATGTACTATTCCTCCAGCAAGCTTCAGACATAACTGGTGCAGAATTGGATTCTTGCAGTCACACAGGAGGGATCCTCTGATTATTGTAATTTAGATATTAAAGGTAAGAGAGGAAAACTTAGGAGCATTTGGGTCACAAGTTACTCTCTCCCCTTTGCTTTCAGAGTGTGGCATTCAATACAGTTCTGTCATTGTATCATAGGAGTCAGTTCTGAGCCTTGCTGGAATTAAAGTCTTTCAGAATACTCCAATATAATTTGATACTGTACAATTGATGGTTATACTATAAATACTGAGCATTGCATGAACTCCTTGTGGGCCAGTTGCACAATATCCTTAGCAGTTCACTTCTTACTGACAGTTAATATTCACTGATTAGGGGGGGCCAAGATGGCGGCGACCTACACTGACGCATTTTGAACGGGGAAAAAAGAGCCATAAAAAACACAGAGTTATTGGGCACTGTGCAAAAACCGGAGGGGCTAGACCCCCCGGGAACATTCACAGCTCCCAAGGGACTGTTAAAAGTCGCAGGGTAAGGCTCTCCCCCCCATCTCTCGCAGACACAGAAGCCACTAAACCCGGGATTCGGGAACTCCCATTTGGGGAGGCGCCTGGTAAGATCGACCCCAAATCACAGCAGGCAGACTCAGAGACCACTTGGTGATTGATCACTAGCCTATTGGGCTCCCCGCACCTCAGGAAGAACTTATAGCCACTTAAGAAACTTTGTGGGATAGTGGAAGTCTTAGCAAGGAAGAAACAGGGTGCTCGGCGGGTGGCCCGCAGCCGCTTGAGATGCAGCCGCTGGAGACGCGGAAGTTCCGACAGAGCGGGAAGCCGCAGGGGGGCAAAGTAATCAGGGTGGGAAGTAGGCTCAGGAGGGTGGGAGGGGGCGAATCTCCGCGCACTTACGGAAGCACAGCTGGGAAGGGAGCCAGGCGTGGGCAGGGCCAAATCCCGGCCAACCCACGGCAGGACAACTGGGGAGGGAGCCTAGCGTGGGCGGGGCCAGGGATCCATGCACCCATGGCTGAGCTGCTGGGGCGAGAGGCCCACTAGGCGGCTGGAGGACCCGGGGCTCAGTGCACCCATGGCCGAACAGCTAGGGAGGGAGACCAGCGGCTGGGCAGACAGGGAGGGAACCAGGCACAGGGGTCAGGCCTGTGGCAAGAAGCCTAGTGAGAAACCAGAAGTCAGGGGACCATAGTTGTATTCTGGAAAATCCAGACATATTAGGTGTGGAGCCAGACTCTGTCAGCCTCCGTGACAACAAACAAAGTCCACAGAATCTGTGCCTGGGCAAACAGGTCCATACCATCAGAACAATTATAGGCTGATAACTCAGAGTGCAACATAGAGAAGTCTGAATTGGGAGCGGTCCATTACTCACAACCTGGGAATAGGCTGCACCAGCTCACAGTGCTTCAGGCGATTAAAACCACAGTGACCCTGAAATTCCCCTGTAAGCAACGACAGATAGCCAAGTAACTCGTCCCCTGCACCAAAGCATCCACTGTGGATCCAAGCACAGAAAACGACAAGAACAGACAGCTAAACGCATCCAATGGCCAAAGTTCCAAGAAAAAATAGAAATCAAGGAAATATGACTCCAACAAAGCAGAATTATTCTAGCTCATCCAATTCGGATGACCTCACACCAACAGAAACACATGAAAACGTTGACAATTCTGCATTATGGAAAGTGATAGAGTCCCTTCAAGAAGAACTTAAATCTATGAAGGAATTCAAAGAAGCCACAATTTTACAAGTCAAAACAATGAACAGCACCATTAAAGAGCTCCAAGCCAAGGTGACAGAGCTTGAACAGGAAAAGGACAAAGCAATGAAAGATTTTCATACAAAAACAAGCTAGCTGGAGAAGGAAATGTACAAAACGAACAAAACCATACAAGACATGAAAATAGAAATAGAAACAATAAAGAAAACACAGTCAGAGGTAAAAGAGGAAGTGGAGAACCAAGGGAAGAGAACAGGAACTACGGATGTGAGTATCAACAATAGGATGCAAGAGATGGAAGACAGGATCTCAGGCATGGAAGATTCAGTGGAAGAAATCAGTCCAACATCCAAAGAAAATGAGAAGGCTAAAAAAATCTCTCACCCACAACATCCAAGAAATCAAGGACTCATTGAAAAGACGGAACCTAAGAATTATAGGTATAGAGGAAAGAGAGGACTCCCGACTCCAAGGTCCAGGAAATATCTTCAACAAAATCATAGAGTAAAACTTCCCAAACCTGAAAAAAGAGATGCCAATAAAAATCCAAGAGGCTTACAGAACACCAAACAGATTAGATCAGAAAAGAAACTCCTCTTGCCACATAATAATTGAAATACCAAATGTACAGAACAAAGAAAGAATATTAAAAGCTGTAAGAGATAAAGGTCAAGTCACATACAATGGCAGACCCATCAGAATTACACCTGACTTCTTCTCAGAAACTTTAAAAGCTAGAAGGGCCTGGTCAGATATACTACAAGTCCTGAGAGATCATAGGTGCCCAGCCAGACTACTTTACCCAGAAAAACTCTCTATCAACATACATGGAGAAAACAAGATATTCCATGACAAAATCAAATTTAAACAATATCTACCCACAAATCCAGCCCTACAGAAAATCCTAGAAGGAAAATCCCAACCCAGAGAAGAAAACTCCACCCAAGAAAACAAAGGGAATAGAAAACCACTCAGCAACTAAACCAAAAGAGGCACAGGACCACCACCTATACCAAACTAATGGGAAATAACAACCCCAGGTCACTAATATCCATCAACATCAATGGACTCAACTCCCCAATAAAAAGGCACAGGTTTACAGAGTGGATCCAGAAGCAAGACCCTTCCTTTTGCTGTATACAAGAGACACATCTCACTACCAAAATAGACACTGCCTCAGAGTAAAGGGCTGGGAAAAGGTTTTCCAAGCAAATGGACCCAGGAAGCAAGCTGGAGTCGCCATCCTAATATCAAAGAAAACAGACTTCCAACTCAAGTTAATGAAGAAAGACAAAGAAGGGCACTATATACTCATTAAAGGGAATATTCATCAAGAGGAGATCTCAATACTGAACATCTATGCCCCAAATACAAAGGCACCTACTTTCGTAAAAGAAACAATTCTAAAACTTAAAGCGCACGTCGATCACAACACATTAATAGTGGGAGACTTCAACACCCCACTCACAACAATGGACAGATCATCAAGACAGAAGACAAACAGAGAAATATTGAGTCTAAAACAGATCATGAAACAAATGGACCTAACAGATATCTACAGAACGTTTCATCCAAACACAAAGGAATACACCTTTTTCTCAGCACCCCGCGGAACCTTCTCCAAAATCGACCACATAGTTGGTCTCAATAGATAGTCTCAATAGATACGAGAAAATTGAAATAACACCTTGTATCTTATCAGACCACCATGGAATAAAGCTGGTCTTCAACAGCAAAAGAATCAACAGAAAGCCTACACACACATGGAAATTGAACAGCACCTTACTGGATGACCACTGGGTCAGGGAAGAAATAAAGAAGGAAATCGAAGACTTCTTAAAATCCAACGACAATGAAGACACAACATACCCAAACCTATGGGATACATTGAAAGCTGTGCTACGAGGAAAGTTCATAGCACTAAGTGCTTTCAAAAAGAAAATTGTGACAGCTCATATTAGTGAACTAACAGCTAAGCTGGATGAATTGGAAAAAAAAGAAACAAACACTCCCAAGAAGAGCAGAAGGCAGGAAATCATCAAACTTAGGGCTGAAACCAACAACTTAGAATCAAAAAGAACTATACAAAGAATCACTGAAACCAAGAGTTGGTTCTTTGAGAAAATCAACAAAATAGACAGACACCTAGCTAAATTAACTAAAAGGCAAAGGGAAAGAACACAAATCAACAAAATCAGAAATGAAAAGGGAGAAATAACAACAGACATTGAGGAGATCCAGAAAATATTCGGGCATTACTTTAAAAATCTATATTCCACTAAATTTGAAAACCTAAGCGAAATGGACAATTTCCTCGATAAATTCCACCTACCAAAACTAAATCAAAATCAGATTAACAGCTTAAACAGCCCAATAACACCCAAGGAAATAGAAACAGTCATTAATAATCTCCCAACCAAAAAAAGCCCAGGGCCTGATGGCTTTAGCACGGAATTCTACTGGACCTTCAAGGAGGAACTAACACCATTACTCTTCAAACTCTTCCACCACATAGAAACAGAAAGAACACTGCCAAACTCATTCTATGAGGCCACTGTCATTCTGATTCCTAAACCACACAAAGACCCAACAAAGAAAGAGAACTTCAGACCAATCTCCCTCATGAACATAGATGCAAAAATACTTAATAAAATACTAGCAAACCGAATTCAAGAACACATCAAAAGTATCATACACCATGATCAAGTAGGCTTCATCCCAGGAATGCAGGTATGGTTCAATATACGAAAGTCTATCAATGTAATTCACCACATAAACAAGATGAAAGAAAAAAACCACATGATAATCTCGCTAGATGCAGAAAAACATTTGACCAAATCCAACACCCCTTCATGCTAAAAGTTCTGGAGAGAACGGGCATACAAGGACAATACCTAGAAATAATAAAGGCAATATACAGCAAGCCAGTAGCCAACATCAAATTAGAGAGAAGCTTGAAGCATTTCCTCTAAACTCAGGGACAAGACAAGGATGTCCACTTTCACCATATCTCTTCAGTATAGTACTTGAAGTCCTTGTTAGAGCAATAAGACAACTAAAGGAGATCAAAGGGATAAAAATTGGAAATGAAGAAGTCAAATTATCCCTATTCACAGATGATATGTTAGTATACATAAGCGACCCCAAAAACTCCACCAAAGAACTCTTACTGCTGATAAACAACTTCAGCAAGGTGGCTGGATACAAAATTAACTCAAAAAAATAAGAAGCCCTTCTTTATACAACAAACAAATATACCGAGAAAGAAATAAGGGAAACAACCCCCTTCACAATAGCCACAAACAACATAAAATACCTGGGGGTAACTCTAACCAAGCATGTAAAGGACCTATATAACAAGAACTTCAAGCCCCTGAAGAAAGAAATGGAAGAGGCCTTTAGAAGATGGAAAGATCTCCCATGCTCATGGATAGGTAAGATCAACATAATAAAAATGGCTATCCTACCAAAAGCAATATATAGATTTAATGCAATTCCTATCAAAATACCAACACAATTCTCTATAGACCTGGAAAAAGCTATTCTCAACTTCATATGGAACAACAAAAAGCCCAGAATAGCTAAATCAATCCTCTACAATGAAAAACATCTGGAGGTATCACCATCCCAGATTTCAAGCTGTACTACAGAGCAACAGTAATAAAAACAGTATGGTACTGGATTAGAAACAGACCAGTGGATCAATGGAATCAAATTGAAGACCCAAACATGGACCCACACATCTATGGCCAACTAATCTTTGACAAAGAAGCCAAAACCACACAATGGAAGAAGGACAGCATCTTCAACAAATGGTGCTGGTCCAACTGGATGTCCACTTGCAAAAGAATGAAATTAGACCCATACCTATCACCTTGTACCAAACTTAAATCCAAGTGGATCAAAGACCTTAACATATAGCCGGCCACACTAAATATACTAGTAGAAAAAGTAGGAGAAACCCTCGAACTCATTGGCACAGGTGACAACTTCCTGAACAGAATACCAACAGCTGAGGACCTGAGATCAACAATCAATAAATGGGACCTCATGAAACTGAAAAGCTTCTGTAAGGCAAAGGACACTGTCATTCGAACAAAACAGCAACCAACAGACTGGGAGAAAATCTTCACCAACCCCACATCTGATAGAGGGCTATTATCTAAAATCTACAAAGAACTCAAGAAACTAAATGCCAAGAAACCAAATAATCCAATCAAAAAATGGGAGATGGAGCTAAATACAGAATTCACAAAGGAGGAATCCCTAAGGGCTGAGAGACACCCGAAGAAATGTTCAACATCCTTAATCATCAGAGAAATGCAACTCAAGAAGACCCTGAGATTCCACCTAACACCTGTTAGAATGGCTAAGATAAAGAGCTCAAATAATAGCGCATGCTGGTGAGGGTGTGGAGAAAGGGGAACCCTACTCCATTGCTGGTGGGAGTGCAGGCTTATGCAACCACTATGGAGGTCTGTCTGGCGATATCTTAGAAATCTAGGAATAACCTTGCCTCAGGAACCAGCCATACCACTTCTGGGTATACACCCAAAGGACCTCTCACGGAGACATAGGGAAGTCTCTTCATCTATGTTCATAGCAGCCTTATTTGTAATAGCTAGAAATTGGAAACAACCCAGATGTCCCTCAACTGAAGAATGGATTAAAAAACTGTGGTACATCTACACAATGGAATATTACTCAGCTATCAGAAACAATGAAATCATGCAATTTGCAACCAAATGGATGGATCTAGAGAAGCTCATCCTGAGTGAGCTAACCCAGTCTCAGAAGGATGCACATGGCATCTATTCACTTATAGTAGGATTTTAGCTATATCGTACAGGATATCTGTACTACAACCAATACACCAAAAGGAACATGGACATAAACTTTTTTTTTATCTTTTTCTTTTTCTTTCTCCTTTTTTTCTTTTTTCTTTTTCCTATTTCCTTCTCTTTTTCCTCTCTTTTTTTGTTGATATTCTTTGTTTTTGTGGGTTTGTGTGTTTGTTGGTCTTTTTTTAGTATTCGCCAGTAGCAAGGATACACCTTTCACTGGCAGTACTGCCTCGTAGGCCCCCGGTGAATGAAGAGGCTCTTGGCCCTAATATGACTCCTGATCTGTGGTGAGAGACTGTTAGGCAGGGACACTCCACCCCAGAGGAACAAGACGGAAGGGTCAGGGGTTAGAGCAGGGGAGGGTTTGGCTGGGACCCGGGAAAAGAGGACAATATGATAAGGATGTAACCTGAAGCAACAAACAAATAAATTTATTAACTAAAAAAAAAAAAAAAATGGCAGGTGGCAGGGCTGAAACACTGTGAATAGAATAGAGGATACAGCCATTCAGCCTGGTTTTGCAGACCTCCAGGTGTCGAGAAGACGTGGAGCTAAGGTGAAATACAAAAGAATTGTCGTGTTGGCCCATGCCTTTGACTTCAGCGGAGACGGGGAGGAGCACCGTAGAGTTGATGGTCTTATGTATTCTGGAGTCATACGGAGCGGGGTGGTGAGGGTGCATACTCTTGGTCCCACCATTCAAGAAGAGTACACCGTTGGTCCCAGCACACTGGAGACAGAAACGGCAGATCTTGGAGCTCAGGGTCAGCCTGATGCAGGGCAAACTCTAAATAGAGAAAGACTTCGATCCAGGAGTGGTGGAACACATCTTTGATCCCTTCAGATGGGAACCACAGGTCTCTGATCCCAATAATTAGAGTTCAGAGACACACACATGGGATTTGGAAGGGACCTAGGTTTGGAGGCTACTTACAAAAGGCCTTCTCGATGCAGGCAGATTGTCCTATGGGATCTCAAAATATATACACTGGAGCTGGTTTAGCTCCAAGGTGACAGAATGATTTCTTCTTTAACCCGGATTGAAAGATAACGCTTTGTATGTTGTCGGAAGGCCAAATTTGCTTCAGGAGAAGTATTACCTAGCCCCCCCCCAAAAAAAAAGAGGGTAATTGTTCCAGGGTTGGGATTGGGGCAGGGCTCTGTTCTTCTCTTTCCAGGAGACTCGAAGCATCCATTCGGGGAGCCCGGGGATGGCTGAACAGCAGAAACCTCAGCAGAGAGCAGAATCAGGCACCAAGAAGGACGAGTGACCCAGTTAATTCAGCCTGGCAGACTTCCTCAATAGCTGTCTCCATCGGGGGCCTGAAACCATGGCAATCCAATGGCGCTGGGACCGTTCAGCTCTACACAATGCCGTTCAGCTCTACACAATGCCCCGGCCGGAACCTCAGTGAAGCCTGCAAGATCAGCTTCTGCCTACAAACTCCTTAGGTCAGCTAAACAGCTGAGAACAGAAGGACTGAACATAAAAGGATTGTACTAACATTTTTAACCATTTTTTCCATTTTGGTTAGGGCCCCAAACAGGTTTACTACGACCCAAATCAGCAGGAAGTCACTTTAAGAGAGCGACGTCCCATGCCCAGAGGGTGGGGAGGGTGTTTCTCCGCCCTTCTTTTTGGTTATTCGAAGGATAACTGAAAACTCTGATATTTAGGGGAAGAGATTACAAGCTGATAAATGGTCCTGTTTAATGGGTTTTGGAGGTTAGACCCAGGGACTTCCTACTTTTCCTTTTCTGTATCCTTCTTCCTCTCCTATGTAGGAGTGCATAGGCTTGAGAAAAAAATGAGACATAGACATAGCACAGGAAGGTCCAAGAAGAAGGGGCAGATTATTGAATATGCCCTTATACCTTTGTATATTGATACAAAATTAGTAGTATATTTGGCTAAAGTGGTATTGACCATTGTTTATTGTGCAAAATTAAGATTGTATTGGACTAAATCAGTATTGATCTTTGTATATTGATACAAAATTAAGATTATAGTTGGCCACAATGGTATTGACCCTTGTATATGGACGTAATATTAAGATTGTATTGGGCTACATAGGCATTGATCTTTGTATATTGATACATAATTAAGAGTATATTTAAACACAATTGAATAGATCTTTGTATATTGATACAAAATTAAAGGTAACGCTTCCTAATGGTATCATACCTAGAGATACTTAAAAATAAAATGTGAAGCTCTGGCCTCTTGATACCAACCATCTAAAACGGTCTAGGATAGTTAAGTAAAACAAACTCCTAGTCATGCAAACATGTCACTTTGTTAGCTACTATGACAGTCTATCACAGATATTCTCTAAACTATCCAGTAATCAAGTTGTTAAGAGACAAGCAACATTTGCTTATCTAAATACAAGAGATGGATAGGGCATCTTCAAAAACCCCAAGAGATCTGCAGAATATGGCATTCAAAGATGTTATATTAAGTTAAGATTTTCTTTTTTTTGATATCGAGACATATCAGCTCCTGACAGCACCCCCTATTCTACTCCAAGTAGAAGATAAGCATCGAAGAATCTCCAGTGTCAGATGGTTGAATTAGTGGCAAGCCTATCTCTTGGCATGAAAAAACCCCTTGCTCCAACTGCAGACAGACTGCTGTCCAAAAAGGACAAAACTTGGTAGCACAGAAGTCGACAGCCTAACTCTGCCAAGACAGGGTCGGTAAGTCCTTCATAATCCCTGCTCTACAACAAATGTCTGTCAGAGAAACAGGACCCAAAGGCTGAAGACTGATGCAGGAATGTATGGAGAGAAAATGGGAACTGTCCAGGCAGTCACTGGTATGTCATTTCTTAGTTTTGGAAGCTGCAGGCCCTGCACTTCCTATATAAGCAGATATATTTAACCCTCTCAGGTCTCTTAGGTGGTTGAAGAATAGACAGCTAGAGTCTCATAGTTAAATTTTGAGTTGTTTAGGAATCAAGAGTGTGTTATAGATCTAAGAAGATACTCTTAAAATTGTGTTTCAAGTTAGTATGAATGTTGAGTCAGATATAGACCTTTAAACTCATGGAGATGGTTAGATAGTAGAATGCTAAAGTCAGGGGCCAAATATGTATAAACTGGACATTGGGAAGCTATACTGGGCCATTTAACTCTCATAAATGTGGCATATTTATATCTGTTGTTTTGTATAGTATTTACTGTTATAAGAGAAGGAACCATCTGTTGGACTGAAAGGGGAAACTTCTGAGGGGAAGAGGGTAGAAGGGAGGGATAGGAAGGGGGAATAGGGAAGGGTTTGTGACTGAGATGTAACTTGAAGAAAAAAAATAAAGTGTTTAAAAAAAAACATTCACTGATTATCCTGTGAACTACACCTACCTACTTCAAAACATTTCTGTATATGAGTCTCCCCCCAAACACCACCTGATTCCTTTTAATCCTAGAGTGACCAAGGTTACTTGTCTTCAGATTTGAGAGCAAAGAAAATGACCTATTAACAATCCAGAAAAGTGTTGGTAAGAATTGGATGGCATTTTTCAGGGTGTTGAGTGGTCCGAGGATTAATATTGACTATATTTTGAAGCTTGCTGCTTGCCTTGAGAACGTGTTAGTCTTTCTCTCTGTTAATGAATTTCCTCTACTATATAACTTTTAGTATCTATAGGACTCTTCATTCAGAAGTCACAATGCATAGTTAATTTAGTGAATCATCCTTTTGTAGACCAAATGATAGAAAAATTGAGATAGTAATTGAGTCCAGGCTTGTGAAGAAGTTTGAGGCACTGGCTCCATCATCATGTGTTTTATCTTCCTTAATCCCAATGGTCTTTTCTTTCAATGTGCTTCTTGAATATCATTCTCTAGACCATGGACACTTTTACAATATTGAGGGGGGGAAGTCTAACATCTCATAAATGATGCACCATTAAATTATTTTATTTAGAATACCAGACACTATTTGGGACCGTGTGTAATAGAAATGAACAAGACAGATAAAGTCTCTGCTTTCTTTTTTTATATAACATTCACTTATTAATTCAAGTTACATCTCAATCTCAACCCCCTTCCTTCCTCCCTTCCTGGTCTCATCATCCTACCCTATACTCCCTCTCCCATCAATCCTTCTCCTCCAGTATGAGGGGACCCCACATACCAGTCCCCCTCAGTTCTAGGCAGCCATATTTTTGAGGTATCATGGGGGCAGCTTCTCTGTCATTTCTTTTTTTTTTCATTATTACTTTTTACTGTATCCTTTTTCCTCATCCATAGTTGTTTTCTAATTGTTCCTATTGTTTTGTATTGTATTTATTGTTATAAGAAACAGTCTTTTATTAGCCTCTGCTTTCTTATGGTTTAACGTCTAAATACAACACTGTACTATGTTTCTTGTCACCATGACAAAGTATGTGACATAAAGAACTCAGGGAAGGAAAGGTTTGTTTTGTTCACTTTTTCAGAGGTGCAAACCATCTTAGAAAAGCAGTCATAACAAAAATAGCTTTCTCTTTTCATTTTCATTCAAGCCATCCCAATCGGCTACATGATTCTAAACGTGGTCAAGTTGGCAAGGAAGATTAACCATCAGGCACACATAGATAAGTACTAGCACTGAGGAAAGTGAACAGGCTATTTGAAAGAAGCTGATAGAGAAGAAGTTTTGCTTTAGACTGCAAAAAAAAGGAAAGTACCGTGTTCACTGAGACCTGAAAAAAAGAATTTTGATCTTGAACATTCCATGAAGAGGTTGTAGGCAAAAGCATGAGATACTGAAAACTGGAATGTATTCAGAAAATGAGCTGGCCATGGTGTCTACACAGAGTGTCGTGGTAAGTGATATTAGAGAAGAATTCAAGAAGCAGGCAAGTATTGAATGCAGTACTATCAAGTATTAATGCATGATAAGTCAGACTCAACTCTGCATACAATGGGTTACAGTTTGGAGGGTTTTAATCTGGACATGTTAAATATCAACCCTGTTTAGGATGATTGCTTAAAAAGAAGGCTGTGAAAAGCATGAGAAAAAGAAGAGAGGAGCATAGCAGACTACTACTGCTGTGGTCTAGTTGGGAGAATTGTTGGCAACTTAGACTGGGATGGTGGCTGTCAGAAGAAAAATGACTGAATTCAAAATATATTTGGATAACAGGCAGGAATGCTGATAAAGCTAAATTCGATGGGTGAATTAAAGGAAGTAGTAAAGTATGAAAACATTTTATTATGAAAATTTTCAAATTCACAGAAATATTGAAAGAATTGAGTATTGAATATCTATGCACTGTGCAGACTGAATAATTAACAATTCAGTGTATTTATTCCATTGGATTTACTCATCCTTCTATTAATAAATCAAACAATGTTATTCTTGAAACTTGCTTGTTAGGGAGTTTTCCACAACACCTAGTAAAGCTCTTGGGGTAAGACTGGAAGACATCAGTTCATTTCTTCCACATTCCTCCAGTACAGTGCATATATTGTTAACTGGGACCAGTAATTGGTGACACAGTGAAAGAATAGACTCTACTACATGCAATGTAATAAGATTTTGGACTTACTGCATCTGTGCAAATCTTACTCCATGGTCTTTAATTTTTACTCTGATCTTATCCTAAATGTTTTTGTTGTTCTTGCTGCTGCTGCTGCTGTGAGAGATGCTCATGGGTATTGTAAATATTCAGCAGTGTCCACAGCCTCAACCTACTAGATGTCAGTAGCACCACACACCTTTTCTTCAAGTTTTAAGAACAACAACAACAACAACTATCAACATTGCTAAAAAAGGTGGGCGGGATTGTCCCCAGTTGATAGCTACTGTTTTAGATAATATGAAGATACAAATATGACCATCTTCCAGAAATTCTCTTCCTATTCCTCACCAGATAAAAAAACAAGCATACCTCTCGCTAGAAGCAGCCAAAATTGTAGACTTATTAGCCTTGTAGATCAGTCTTACCTATTACAGAACATCTAAGTGTAATATTGTGTGTTTTCCATTGTGGAAGATTCCACTTGCGATTCATCCATATTGTGTAGAGGAGAGATTTGCTCCTATTGCATTGTTTCTTTAGTCATCCAGTTATAGAAGAGCAATTGGTGATCTCTGGTTTTCTATGTTAGAAATAAATTCGATATGACTGTTCTCACATAGTTTGGGAGCTTAGCTTACCTTAGTGTGCTTTTAATTTGTACTTCCCTGATAATGCTACTTGTGAGTTTTTCTTCACGTTTATTAGTTATCTGTCCATTTAGACTGCTCAGTTTTAAAATCAAGCAGCAGTTTTGTTCAGTATCATGATTTATGTATGTACACTGGCTATGATTCATCTGCCATATATGTATATCCATTATGGATATACATATATGCATATAGTGAAATGTGTACTGACTTACTAAAATCTATTCATTTTTGGACTAGTTTACTTTCTATTTGTTTTGGCAAATTCCCTAACAAGCAAGTTTCAAGTATGAAAGGATCTCTTTTGGTTCATGGTTTGAAGGCATACAGTCCATCATAGATGGTAAGGAATGGGTGAATATTGATTCTAATTTATTTTCTTTTTTATTCAGCCTGGGATCCCAACCCATAGAATGGTGCCACCCAAATCCAGGCAAGTGGAATAGCCTTTACAATTTCCATCTTTAAAAAATCAAATCTCAAACAATCCACACTGCAACATGACCATATAGCACCTCAAACTTTTAAGCATGTGCCATGGTACATGTATGAAAGTCAAAAGACATGTTGGAGTTGGTTTTCTCCTTCTACCATGTAGGTTCTGAGAATTAAACTGAGAACATGATGTTTGGCAGCCTTCACCCACTGAGCCATCTCCCTGAATACAGTCGATATCGTGAGTTTTGGAGATCTGAAAACCCCTGCCGGCCTCTAGGTGCTCAGCAATTACCTGGCAGACAAAAGCTACATTGAAGGGTATGTGTCATCACAAACAGACATCACAGTCATTTGAAGCCTTTGAAACCATCTCTGGTCCACTGCCCGCTGACCTTTGTCATGCCCTGCATTAGTATAATCACATCAAGTCGTACGAACAGGAAAAATCCAGTCTGCCGGTAGTGTGGAAATCTTTGGGCAAGTAAAGTCCTGCCATTGTGGAAGACACCACAGGATGTGGAGCTGGGGATGCTAAAGATGATGATGGCGTTCATCTCTTTGGGTCTAATGAAGAAGAGGAAATTGAAGTAGCAAAGAGACTATGAGAAGAATGCCTTGCACAGTATGAATCAAAGAAAGCTAAAAAGCTTGCAGTTGTTGCGAAGTCTTCTATCTTACTAGGTGTGAAACCTTGGGATGACAAAGTTAGAGGAGTGTGTCAGAAGCATTCAAGCTGATGGCTTGGGTGGGGCTCTTCTGAACTGGTTCCAGTGGGATACCGAATTAAAAAGCTTCAAATACAGTGTGTAACTGAAGATGATAAGGTTGAACAAATATGCTGGAAGAGCACATTACTGCTTTTGAGGACTATGTGCAGTCCATGGATGTGGCTGCTTTTAACAAAATCTAAAACCATCAAGTCATCTCACTTAAATAAAAGATTTTTAAAAAGATTACCCATTATTTCCTGCATAGTTACTATTTTCTGTGTCCTAAAAACCTGCGTTTTATTCTCATAGTCTGAAGAGAATTCTCCCTGGATTTCTTCTTGAAGCATCTTAGCAGTGATACTTCAATCCAAGCTTCATAGCATCTATTAAAATTACTTGAGCTATAATTTCTGTGGATTTTTTTCTTTGAAGTCTCCTAATAAAGCCAGTCACTAACTAGTCATCCTTACATTCTAAAAGGTATGATAATTCTATTTTATTGACTGTGTCTCTTAGTTTTTGGCTTATCTGTATCATGTACGTGCCATTGAAATGGAAAACCAGTGTCATTGGTTATGCTACCAAACATGCCTTTGGAGAGGAACAATTCTAGATCTGTGAGAGTAGAGTAGCCAAAGGAAAAACCAGTCCAACGTAAGACAGTGTCAGGGAGTGAGTTGATGATACCAAGCAAGGATTTCCTACAGTGCAGAAATAAGCCTAGGGTGTCCTTTCAGTTCTCTTACATCCTCCACAGCAAGTGATGAGAATCTGATAAGGGTACTTGAAGGTTAATGACAACCATCCAATCATATCACGGAAGATGAAGAACATTTGATCAACTATAATAACTAGTCACTAAAATAACTAGACCACATCAAATTATCTTGTTTGTTAAGATAAATATATTGGATTAGTCATTTTACTAAATCTGTGGATTGATATTTAACTAATTAAACTCATTTCTCCTATAAGAAGTGATTAATCCTTCTGAAGTTGCCGTGTCAAGTAAACAGGATGAGTTGATTTGGAGAGAAGCAGAAATTAAATAGAGTTTTCAGCAAAGAATATGTACATTTAAATCTATTTAGAATTCAAGCCATCGCCATGGCTGTGTTTAATTTCTAAAATTCCCTAAATACTAGCGGCAAACAAAGAAATGTAGAGGAATTAACCCTGCTCTCACCAGCTTTTCAGTCAACAGAAGATACAGAACACAACAGTGAGCCACTGCATACCAGAACTCCAAGCTTTTATTTGGTAGTGACTGGAAAGTTTTTAGTGACACAGAAGCAATGGGGCACTAGCGAGCGAAGGTAATCAGAGATAGCTCACACACAATGTGAATTTTAACACATTGGAAACAGAGAAGTAGAGTAGAATTACAAGTCACTAAGTCCAATGTACACAATGAGGACCACACATTGGAATTCACATGAGACACAGGTCATCAAAGCAAAGGGGGACAATGACATGGGCAAGTATCCAGGTGCCTTCAGATTTCTGTTCCCATTGTCCTCTCTTAATGGCCGATTTCTCTAGAACAGTTCTTCTGACACATGTTCCGTGGATAGTCAGAGAAGAAAATGTTGCTATCATTGTTTGCGAGGGATGGAAGCACAGTGCAACAAAGACAGATTGGAGTGGATGTAAATGTAAAAAGAAACATCACAAAGGGGTGTACCAGAGCAAATGACGTGTGTGTGTGTGTGTACACCTACATGCTCATATACACAGGAAAAGGTGACTTTTTTTCCATGTACTTCAAATTTCATTCCATGACAGAACCCCTTCCTCTACCATCTAGCTATCAGAAAAAGAAGTGACAAGAAGGGTTTGCAGTTATAAAGATCTAGAAGAAAGTCACTAAATATAACACAGAAGAAACGATTAGTGAGATAGAAAAAAATACCAACTTTCATATATACTTACAGCAGCCAAGGTCAGCAGGAAGATATCAAATATGAGGCAAGTTATCAGAGGCATCAAAAAGGAAAATACAGAAAAGTTAAGGAACAAAGTGTTTTCTTTTTCAGTAGATTGGAGGCAATTAAAGTCAAATGGAAAAGGGATGAAGTGAATTAAGAACAAAAATGGAAATTCATCTTCCAGCTATGATGGAACAACTGACTTGTACTACCACTGTTAACTAGTGGTGTGCCGGGATGTCTAATCATCAGATGCACACTATAGAAAGAAAAAAATCATTGATTTTTATGTTTTGAATTTGTATGTATATGCACTCTCTGTACATGCTCATATTATAAGTACTCTCTGCACTCCCCCTAAAAACATCCCACCTGTCAATTTGGGTGATTTCAAGAAACCAAGTTTAGTACCTGTCTGATTTTACATGTAATGATATAATTATTTCTGGAGAATTTCATACAACATAGTTTGATGATGATCACCATTCCTCGTCCCTCATCTACCTTCTCCCAGATGTTACCCCACTGTCCTATCTCCACATATATTATGTTCTCTCTTTTGTAAATCCATCAATGTCTGACTTGTGCTACCCATAGACATGTGTTTAGGAGGCCATTCAAGAGAGTGTTATCAACCTACTGAGGGGTATACCCTTAAAGAAAACTAACTTTCCCTCTCCCAGCAGTATCAATTGCCAACAGCTCATCAACTAGGGGTGGATCTTCATGAATACTCCCCCTCTCTATGATCTGGCTTCATCTATCTTGAGTTAGTGCCAGGCTTGTGTATGCAGTAACAACTTCTGTTCAACTGTCTTGATGTGTTCCCAAAACACTGTTTCCTTATAGTTACCCCACTACCTCAGACTCTCACAGTCTTTGTGTATCCTTTTTTGCAGTGATCCTTGAGTTTTAGCAGGTGATAAAGACATTCCATTTAAGGCTGAGAATTCTTAGGTCTCTCATTCTCTGCACCTGGACCAGTTGTGAGTCTGTACCTGTGTTAATCATCATCTACGGCACAAAATAGTTTCTCTGATGAGGACTGAGAGATGCTCTAACAGATACAGCAATCCGTCTTTAGGAGTCAGCTGAAAACAGAAATACAGTTCTTAGGGTTCTACCCTAAGGCATATGACCTTTCTAAACATGGGTCCTTGTCCCCACTAATACTGCCAAAGCAAGGATTCTGTCTTGTTCAGTGAGCCTTAGATCCAATCAGAGAGCAGTTAATTATTATCATAATATTCAAGGTACTATTTCATCAGTGGGCATTTCTTGCCAGGCCAGGTGTTATTGTAGCTCATAGTGTCCACAGCTAGGAAAGAATAATGATTTCTTTTCTACTCCAGCAGCATCTACAGATGCTGGTATGGATTTGTGAAAAAAAAGAAAGACTTATTCACTGTTGGTGAAGTCCACTATGGAAATTAGTGTGCATTTTCCCAGAAAAGCTAGAAATAGAACAAACATGATCCAGCTATACTACTCCTGGCATATTTTCAAATCATTCTATATCCTACTACAAAGATAATTGATCATCCACATTCATTGCTTCAACATTCACAATAGCCAGGAAATGGAAATAGCATATATGTCTGTCAACTGGTGAATAGATAATAAAAATGTAGTACATTTTATACAATGAAATATTATTCATCTTAAAAAAATGAAATTTGTAGGTTAAATGGATGGAACTAGATGTGATCATTTTGAATGAGGCAACCCCAAAACACAAGATAAATATCTTGTGTTCTCTATCATATGTGGATGCTAAAGTTGAATCTTTAGATACATATGTGTAATTTGGAATACCCATAGAGATCAGAATACTAACAAGAGGCTATGTTGGATGGGGGGTGGCTTTCAAGGAAGGGAAGATAGACCACAAGCGATATAAAATAGGAAAGAAGAACAATGGAACAAGGATTAACTGGGCTCTGGAATGACAGATTAGGGTAGAAGGAGGGTGTCCAGGGAGGGATAATAAACAATGAAAGTCTTTGAAATGTCATACGGAAGCACTGCTGTAGAAACTTCATAAAATTCAGAAAGAATGGGAAAAGTGAGAGAAGTGGGAGAGATTAGAGTTGTCCTATCACAGGGGAATAATGCCCCTGCTAGATATCATAAGCTAATAAATCAAAAGCCCAATGTGAGGAATGAGTTGTGGTCTTGGGATTTGGTCAGTAGAGTCACCTAAGCCAGCACAAATATTACAGGCTGTCATCATTGCTCTTGGTTTTTCTTCAGAATTAGCAGATAACACTCAATTGCTGAAGACACTACACGCCTGAGCCATAGAACATGGAGTGACCAAGCCACTATCAACCTGGAAGCTTTGTCCCTACTGAAGAACTTCCATAATTCCAGAAATATTTTTAAAAAATAAAACCTTGGCTCTTGTGGACTGTGACTCTAGAATGCCATCATTAACGTTGTCTAGAGTAACACACAGCTTTTCCTGTAAGCAGCATGCCGACAGTACACAGCTACAGAATTATGAAAAATATTAAAAGAAACTATTTTTAAGCAATAGACAACAGAGAATCCCATTAAGGTTAACACCATGGATGCCATCTGCCCTCTCATCTCCTTACACCTGGGGACACAATAACCCAAACAGAATACAGCAGTCTAGGCTGAAGAACCTTACATGAAGTTGCAGATGCAGAAGAGTCTGGAATTTGGGGGTTTCATGGTAAATAGAAGTCACCCCCCCAGTGTTCTAGATGGGATGCTCCCAAGAGTCCTGGCCTGTGGAGTCAACTGGAAGGAGAAGCCATCTTAACAGACCTCTATACCTGTCACTCAGAGCCAAGTTGAGACTTCATCAAGGCTGTTAAAACATACTGGTCTTAAAACACTACAATAAGAGGTGGAGAAAGTCCAGAATTCTATGCCTAGCCACCATGTGTTTCCTTATATGAGAAGGAAGAAATGGGCATGGGAGACAGCTCGGTGATGCGCAGTCATTAGGACCTGAATTGCATTCCCAGAATCAACACAAAATAAAGATCCAGTGACACATGCTTGAATCTCAATATTGGGCAGTCAGAAGTAAATTAGTCCCTGGGCTCACTGACAAGCCCGCACAGATTAGCCTACTTAATATGCTCCAGGCCAGTGAGAGACATTGCCTCTATACACAGTGACCAGAATGAACAGAGGGGAAACAGAAGGTGCATTCTCTGGCTTTCATAGGAACATGTGTCCACATGCATGCATACCTGCTCACACACAAGCATACACTCATGTACACTCACATATACACATTTTTTTCTAAGACTGAAGATAAAATGGAGGTGTTTTTCTTATCAGTACTTTACAAAGTGCTAAAAAAGTCTTCAGATTGAAGAGAAATGACATTGGGTGCACACTCATCTACAGGAAATAATGAAATGGGAATAGTAAAATGTGAAAAATATGTTCTAATATTTTTGAAGACTGCTGAATGAACCAAAATAGCAACTTTGAAAGATGTATTTTAATGCATATATACATAGGAAAAAGGGTGAGTATCTAACTATTTCTATCTAATATTATCTATAATTTGAACCAGCAAAATTAAAAAATAAAGACATAAGTGATTCAGAATTAGAAGCTACCCTGTTCTTATTTTAGGCAGCATAATTTTATACATGGAAAAGAATAAAATATAGAATGACCTACACCTAATCAGATATACATAGTCATCTGATAAAAGGTCAATATCCAATAATTAACTACATGTCTATGATCTAGGAAGAGCAAGTGTAAATTGAAAAGTTTAAAAAGTATAATAGAATCATGAAGTATGAAGTCCTGAGAAATAAATTTGGCAAAGAAATAAGACATTGATTCTGAATATCACAAAATATT
Organism: Lophiomys imhausi; assembly: GCA_907164525.1. Lineage (NCBI taxonomy): Eukaryota > Metazoa > Chordata > Mammalia > Rodentia > Muridae > Lophiomys > Lophiomys imhausi. The sequence goes on from CAJQZJ010031868.1 coordinate 7,874,155, forward strand.
TTTCAGAAAAATATACAATTTAAATGAATATGAAAAGGCATCACATTCATAAACTACAAAACTCAAGATTTTTGCTCCTTTCTATTTGATTCATATTTAAATTCAATTCCAATCAACTTCTTAATCTGTATTTTGATAGAATGGGCAAACTGATTAGTTATTATATAAGGGAATAAAAAGGACAGAATACACAAAACAATACTGTAAGGGAATAAAAGTGCAGGCAGTATACCATGCAACTCACTATAGCATTAATGTAATTACTATAGGATTACTGTAATCAATATACAATAGTATCAGCATAAACACATACTAGTACAAAGGGTAATAGTATAGAGAATCCACA
>CAJQZJ010031868.1:7875131-7919443 GCA_907164525.1 Lophiomys imhausi
CACACACACACACACACACACACACACACACACTCACACATATGAGCATGAGCAAACCTTTACAATTTAGGGTAAGCAATGAATTCTTACATAGAATACGAAGACTAAGAGCTAGAAAAAAAAACTTTCTGAAAAGATCATTTGGGACTAAGTAGCTGACTCAAAACGTAAAGGTGTTTGCTAATGGGGTGATGTTATGCATTCTGAATGTTAATTAGCCTGCTCCCAGAAGCCTGCTTGCTGTATACCAGGTGAAGTTGTGTTACCTTTTCTTGTTAATCATTGTTTCTGATTGGTTAAATAAATTCTGAGGCCTAAGATTGGGCAAAGACAGAGGTAGGCAGGATTAAGGTGCTCAGACTTCTGAAGCAGAGAGGTTCATGGGTAGAAGAAGCCTCCAGGAGAAAAAGGGAAGAAGAAGGCTTGAGTAGAAAAAGAGGAAGAAGCCTCCAGTAGAAAAAGGGAGAATAAGCCAAGAGAAGGAAGGAGGACAAACGCCATGGGTTAGAGAAAAGAAGATCATTCCACATGGCCTGGAACATCAGCATAGCATGGGGAATAACAGCCTAGGGGACATATGTATATATTAGGTCATATTTGGGGAATAGAATTAAGAGCTAGCTTAGATAGGTTAAGATTGAACAACCCAGGCCAAGGCTTGTTAAAATCCATCAGATGTCTCTGTATGCTCATTTATAATGGTGGGTTAAGAATTAACCCTGCCAACCAATTAACCATAATATAAATACTGGTAAATAATTTAAATAATTATTTCTTCAACAGTATGCTACTAAACCTGACAACTTTAATTTTATGCCCAGGATCACAGAACTGACATACTCATGTTGTCCTCTGACCTTCACACATCTTATGGCTAATGCACAAAACACACAGACACACAGGGTGGAATATAATTTTAAAAACTGTCTTAAATCTTTTTTTAAAAGTTAGCTTGAACTGCATCAAAATTGAAAACCTGTGTTTTTCCAGACACCATCACAAAATGAAAAGACAATGCACAATATGATGGCTGTAATTAACAATACTATAGTGCCTATGGTGGACAGAAGTCTCCCTTTATCTCCAAGGGAAGCATTCCTGGAGCCAGTGGATAGATAGCTAAAACCATGGATACTACTAAACCTCATGTACAAAATACAGTATGATACTGCTTGAAGAATATTACTAAACTCATGCTCCTTGAACACAATTGCTACAATGCAACTGTTAGGCTGAAAACTATGGTGGTTCCAAGGTAATAAAGGCTGGAAAGTATGTGCACAATAAAACATTAGACAAAGGGACATTTTACAGTCCCGGCAGTCCAGGACAGGGTGGTCAAAATTTCATTACAACAGTGAGCTGGTAAGTCATTTAAAACCGTTCATTTCTGAAATTACCTAGTATTTCTAGATTACTCTGAATTGTGGGTAATTGAAACCATGGAAAATGACCCATAGATAAAAAGGCTACTACAGTACTTGAAACATATTTGGAGGGTACCATCACTTGAGTGCCAACACCACAGAAAAAATAAGTGAAGCATTTAGATGACTCACTTAGTAAAAATGCTTGCTGTGCAAGTCTGAGGACCCAAGCTTCACTCCAGAACCCATGTAAAATGCTGAGTTTGGTGGTATGCATTTGTAATCTTAGCACTCTGGGAGAGAGAACTATCAATCCCTGGGGCTCACTGACCAGCCAGCCTTGCCTTCTTAGCAAATGTCATCCCACTAAAGAGATCCTTTCTCAACAAAACAGGATGGACAGATGCCAAAGAATGACACTTGAGATTAATCTCTGGCCTCTTTACACATGAGAGCACATGCTACATGTACACACACACACACACACACACACACACACACACACACACACACACTTACGTATACTGTCATATACGTGAACAAATAAAAATTAAAAGTAAAACTATATGAGGTAATGGATTTTTAAGTAGTGTAAAATGTTTGTTTCATGATTTGACAAAAGACTAAGTGACACATCTAAACATATACAGTTTTTATTTTTCAATTATGTCATAGTAAACCTGGAAGAATAAAAAATGAAAACAAAAGACACAGACTAGAAGAAAATATTTATGATGAATGTAAGTGGTAAATGTGCCAGGCAAAATGTTACATTAAGAATTATAAATAAAAAGAAAAGCAAGACAAACTATTTTAAAAATGAAGAAAAATTACTAAACATTGTTCAGAGAAATGCAGGTCAGCAACTCAGAGATATCATGGAAACATCCACAGTTGCAAACACTGTAGGTAGAACACTTGAAGAACAAACAGAGCTTACATACATCACATGGGGAGATACAATGGCACGACCACATTACAAATTACCTAGGCAGGTTCTTTAAAAATTATGCATATGCCAGCCATGTGTTTAAAAAATTATCTTAAGTTTTTCCCCCAAATAATTAATACATAACATATATGTTCATGAACAATCACGTAGATGAGTATTGATAACAGTCTCAATGGCAACTGCCAAAAAGTTGAAAAATTGTAAATGTTGATTAACATAAAAGGGAAGGTTGTGAATATTGATACAATGAAATATTGCTAAGCAGTAGAGACTGAACAGTCATATGTCAACTGCATAGAAATTTTTTTTCCCTTCCTTTGGCACTGTGGATTAAACCTAGGACCTCACACGTGGTATGCACGAAGTCCACCACAGAGCAATTTTCTCAGTGCTCTGTTTCCTTTTTGTTTTGTATTGTTAAGACAGAGTCTCACTAAGTTTGTCAGACTAGTTTTGAACTCATTCTACAGCCCACACAGGTTTTGAGCTTGTGGTCTTCCGGCCTCAACCTCACAAATAGTGAGGCCTGTGCCCTCAAGTGCAGCTTTGAAAAGAAATATTTGTAAGTATTTAAAGGAAAAGAAATGACATACAAAGTTCATAGTAAATCATTACAATTCTATCAAATTCTAGAGAATGTACCACAAATCTCATGTGATAGACAGTAGATCCACATTTCTGTAGAGCAGTGAATAGACATTGTAATTGTAAATAGGGACAAAAGAACTATCTAGACGGATGAAAATTTGTATTGTAGCTGAGGTATTGTTTATACTAGATACATGGCTTATAAAACCTCATCAAAGTTTATACTTAAAATGTATACTCTTTGTTATCTGTAAATTACATCCCAATCAAATCCATTTTATTATTAATTTATTATTTTAAATACAAAGGAGTGCAATAAGAACACCTACCATTTTTCAAGTGCTTTGCATATATTAGTCACCCGATGGGATATTCAAGTGCATTACCATCCCTACAACATAGTTCAAGCATGAGCTGTGACGAAAACACCCATTGAACTGTACAATAATCACAGTCAATGCAGGATCCCCAGGGGAAGGACCCACCCAAAGCCAACACCTGAAGTTACTATGTGAGGAAATGAAGCTACTACATAGGAAGTCAGAGCCTGAATCAATATGAGGGTTTTGTCTGAGTATCTTTGTTTTTTTCAATGGAGTGGTGGGAGCATCTACTTGGGCAGAGCTGGAGCCTGTGTGGAAATCTGGGATAATTCCAACAGAAGCAAGAAAGGAAGTGCATGACAACCAGACCTTCCATGAGGCAGAGAAAGATCTAGCATACAGCATGTTGGACTCTGCCATTTTCTCTGTCATCGTCTGAAAACTAAGATTGGTGGTGACAGTGACAGAGACGGAGTCAAGGTGTGAGTATATAAATCTGCCCCAGGCAGGGATGACCCAGAGGCCTCCAGGAATGGCTGATAAAAGCCCTCTTAGTTGAAGTATAAAAAATATCTAATATCTGTTCCAGCTGAGGGGAAAACTGGCAATTCTCTCTTCCTTTTTTAATTATAATATTTGACTTACTATGGTTCTGTCAGACTACTAAATTAGAAATGGAATAAAATATATAGTAGATAGAAATTTCTGCTGAGCCAATTAAAATATTCCATAGAGAGTCTTTCCTGTCCAAGCAACATTATGAACCTCTGAATAAATTGGGTCTAGGCCCTGGTTTGTTATTTTTAATTTGGACTAGTAGAGTAGATATTAAAAAGGCCAAAATTTGAAGCATATTCAGTCACTCACATGCTGATCAGAACTCTAATGTGTCAAAATTTTGCATCGCCTTTGTGATCCCAACTTCCCCTCTTACTGCCAATATGTGCCTGTTCCTTTCCTTCCCATGGAAGCACTATGACCTCAGATAGCCCTCCTTCACCTGTACCTGTTCATCCTTTCCTCCTGTGCCTATAGCCACTCATTCTTAGTGGTGCTATTCATTAAGATAGTTCTTTAGTCAAATGTATTTGGGAAACATTATGTTGCAAATGACTGCTGCAAAACCTCTCAGAGTATAATGTGCTCATATGCACTGAGAATCTCCAAGGGTGAGATTAAAAAAAAATTGATCATGAAGCTCCTGTGGTTGTAGCATTATCTAAATTCACCTTGGGAAACATTGGCCTAAATTGCAGTAACTGTTCTCAACATCCCCTCTGTCTTCAGTCTCTTGTTTAAATCCATGTTTAGTACTAGTATGAGGACATTACTTCCCATCACAGCTTTCTTGAACTAGGTCTGATGTGCTGAGGATTCTGTGCCATACCTAAGACCTGTTTGCCATGTCAGAACCTCTGCAAAGGTGACCCACAAAGCTTTTGTTGCCCATCTTAAGAGGAACAGCTACAACCACACAGTATCTGGGGTGTCTACAGGCTACCAGCAATAGAGAAGTAGTTGTTTGTGAAAGAAATGGAGCTTCAGAACTTAATCTTCAAGAGGAGATAACATGAATAAATAAGGAGATAATTTTAAAAATGCTTGAATAACTCCCAAAGTTTAGAACCAGAAGGCACTATCAAATGTACCCAGAGACCACTGTTGCTCTAATTCCGAAGGTGTTACATGGTGACAGGTACAACGTGAGTCAGAGCCTGAGGTGCTGGGAATGGCTTGTCCAAGTCTCAGCAAGAGTTACTGCAGAACTTTCTCATTAACCTCTCTACTTCATGTGAGATAACCAATGCCTAGCCACTTTCCACAGTAAGAATCTTGAAAGCTACCAGGAATCTACTTTTGTGACTCAAAGAGGCTAGGCTTTTAAAATGCTTCTTGGGTTCCAATGAGTCTATTGAATGCTGTATAGGCCATAGACAGTACATGAATTATCTAAGCCATACCCAAATACTTTGTACCTAAAAATATTTGTATACATTGAATCCAAATATCCTTTGACCCTAAGATGAAATGTATAAACAGATTTTTTGTTTGATTTGGTTTCAAGAACATGTGACTGGAACAAAATTAACCTGTTTCTTTAAGGAGGGTCTACAAAGGTGTTCTAAAGCTCTCACCTTTTTTAAAATTTATTATTCTTTTATTTATTTTTTAAGAGAAAAAATTTTTGATGAATTAATCCAACCCTTACAAGATTACAGGAGTGGAAAAAGGGTCTTGTGGAGGGGCTTGCTCTTCCATTTTATGGGGGCTCCCAAGCCCCTGTTTCTTCATGAAACTATTCTTTAAGAATCTTCACTTATTACCTGAGTTCAGACCAGGCTAAGAAAACCCCTCTTTCAAGCTTTGGAGAGTTCCAAACTGTGAGGATTAAAAAGTAAACAGAACCAGATAGGGACAAAGGGTAGGGAAGGAAAGAAAAGGAAGGCTGAGGAGGAGAGTCTATTTACAGGCTGAGAGATCTTGGCATCTCTGACCTGCAAAGCTCCACCAAGATTTTGAAATAAAAAGACACAGCACTTGTTCAAAATGTCCAGTTCAGAAGGAAGGATCTGCTTTGGAATGGTACATGTTCCAGCAATCACCATGCTTCTTGTCTGGAAAATACCAGGGAGGGTTTCTGACACTGCAACAAAACTGCAAATGTGTGAAATTGCCCTAAAAAGTACTGAGAGGTGGGAAGTACAGCACGGATCTCTCGGACTGTGTGATTCCCTTAGGAACTGGTCTTATGACTGTGCAACCAAAACTATTAAACCTCACATTTGTAAGAGCTGACAGAGAAGCTATGTTAGTTGGCCTGCCCAGCATGTTTGAGGGAGCAGCCACACAAATCAGTGCCTCTATCACATACATCGGAACAAGAAGGTGGGTTAGTTAATTGGGGTAGGAATCATCTGTTCATGAGACGACATGTGCTGCAGTGCATGCAGAAGAAGGAAAGTGTGCTAGATATTCTGCTTTGGCCAGGAGAAGGCTTGGCCATCCACCTGAGCCTAATATGGGAAGCCTTTGCCCCTCCCATGGACCTAAGGCATTGGGGTCCTAGACACAGCCATGCGCATAGCAACAATACACATTCACTCGGGACTCCACGGTATCCACAAGTCAACTGGTCAGTTGGTCACTGTCTCATCTGAGTTGGACTCAATGAGGAGGCTCTGCTTTGGAATGCAGCTACACTGCTTTATGTACACTCCAAGATGGAGGGAAAGCCAGGCTACTCTGCTCCCCTCCTCTCTCCTTAGACCATGAGGATGCCCTAGCCATTTTCTACTCCAGTCACTAGACCTAAAATACAAATTTCAGGTTTCTGGTAGTCTACAGAAATATCATTGAGCAAGGCAAATCAAAGCGCCAAGGCCAAGTTCACGAAGTAATAACTACTCCTTTCTTGAGAAACAAGTCACAAAATTACATGGTAAAATGTGGAGATAAAGGAAGAAGTTATGAATTGTTCCTCTGACTCTTATGGATTATTAACTCCTCGGTTTTTAGAAATACCTTCTCTAGATCACTAACTCTTTGCCAGTCATAGCTGGATAGCTAGCACTCCAGACATGTTTATCTCTCTGAGGCTTAGTTTTTTTGTTTTTACATACAGTAGCAATCAGATCAAAGGTTAGATACCGTGCAGGATAGTGTGTGTGTGTGTGGGCGGGGGGGGGGGGGTCATGGAAGCTTTGCAGAGGAAGTCGGTAGGGCAGGAAATGGAGGGAAAATGTATTAATCAGTTCCTTTTGCCAGACTTTGCTAGTAATAGCGGATAAGCAGAAATCAGTGTCAATCTCAGCTATGCCTCCATCTTCTGGAATGCACACCTCTCAGAACCCAGCAAGCTGCTTAAGCTTTCCGCTCAGGCAGAATGTGTGAATGTGAATCACAGTCAGCATTCCTTGCCACCCAGCTCAGATGGAATCGTCCTGCACAGGACATCCCATGCAAATGCAGCAACCTAGACTTCTAGGAAAAACAAACATCCAGAGTAAAATTTTCACTACTGGGAAATGGGAGAAGACAACTCTGGATTGAGAAATTCTGCCTCCTCTCCTTTCAGTGGATTCATACCTAGCATTATCCTTCTCCAAGTCCATAGTCTGCAAGGAGACCTTCAAAGCAGCTGGGAGACACCCCTGCTTCACCTATGCAGCTCTGGTCATGAAGCAGTGGGTAGCAAGGAAATGGATCATCTTGGATAATTTCACTTGTCACATAGCCCATTAACGTATCTAGATCCCCAAGTCCAGGTCTCCAATATTAAAGGGCTGTCTCACCCTGTTCTTTATGTGGTGTTGGGGAACAATGACGGTCCAAGCAACTCATCCAGCAGTTCAGAACTCATTATCTGGACTCAGAAGACCATTTTACTGAGCAAACTAATGAAATCAAAAGTACTCATCCTGACCATCAAGAGTCAGAGATCTCAACCAAGACCTGTTATAGAGATAGGTCTCTTCCTTACAACAGTGCCTTGTATAGATGCCAACCTGGGCTCAGTCCTATATTAAATGATAGTCACAGGGACATGACTCAGGTTTGACTTCTGTGCTCAACATACCACACTGAGAGAGAGTCATCCACATAGATGTAGTGGCTGAGAAGAAAAGAGCTACTGAAGAAAAAGAACAGAAAAACTTTCTGGAGGCTTTCTGGAGGGCATGGGTCCAGTGAATGTAACATCTAGTAATCCTTCGAGTACTGAAAGAAAGGAAGCAGATAAATGAAGAAAAATGACATACCAAGAAGGGAGGACACTGGCTAGGGTCAGCCTCCACTATTGTATGCCAAAGAGCATGGTGTCGATTGTCCCATGATGAAGAAGGAGCACAGAGGCTGTAGCAGGAAAGAAAAGATGCCTGAGTTAGACCTGGAATCTTGACTTAGGCTTGCCTCTCAGCTCCTGATGTTTACCATGATCAAGCCATGTGCTGTACACTAAGGAAACAGAAGGATGTGAGGACACTTTGCCAGTGTTGTAGATCAAAAGATCAAGTACAAAAATTCTGAACATTCCTAGTGCTGCCAAGGAGAAGAGTCAGACCCCCCACAGGCTCACATTATTCTCGATAGCTAGGGGAGTCTCAGAACCTTTACTGTTGTGGCCACAGCCCTAAAACCCTACCCTGACTCTGTTTTTCATGGCTGCATGACTGTGCCATTAAATGGCCCAAGAATAAATGGGGCGAGCATCTACATGCATTGGACCCAAATTCAGACTGAACATTATAAAAATACATGAGAGTCTTGTGACTCATCACTGGTTCCAAGGACTTAAGACTACAGTGCTAGAAGTTGTCTTCATTTCTATCAGTTCCCTACCATGGAGCTGCTTTTGTGATTAAGTGGACCAGAACCAATGTCTGTCTTCTACCTCATTGGTCTCACACAACTGAATGGATAGATCCTGGAGGCCAGATTGCTGTTAGAATGAGGGGTGAGAGGTCTTGCTGGGGACTTGTCACTTACCAAGGAGTGAACCAGATAGACAACATTGGCCCCAACAGGCCTCAACCTTACATAGTCACAGTCTGGTGGAGAAGGGATGTTATTAGGATTGTTATCAACAATAGATCGTGTTAGCTGAGTGTTGGGCCTATGCCTCAGCACTTAGAGATTGAAGCCAAAAAATTACAAATTCAAAAAGAAATGGCTTGTATTATCATAGCCAATGAAAGAAAAATAGATTTAATTTCTGTTATTGTGATGTCTACCACATATGCAAAAAGTACATATGTGAGTTTAAGAATAACATTTGTCCTTCAAGTCACCCAAGGAAAAGAATTCAATAGCACAAGTGAAGCTTTTCATCCTCTCTAAGCATAATCAAATTCCTGGTTTTCATAAATGTTTCTTCTACTATTTATTGCTTTTATCACATACATATCTATTCCTAAGCAATGTAGTCACTAGTTTTATTTGGTTTTTGCTGTGTTTGTGGGGCTTATTGGGCATCCTACTCTGAAGATCTATGGTTTTAATAAAATTTAGAATTTAAAAAAGGAATATTTCAACCTATCTTGAATGGTCGGTATAAAGGTCAAATGAAATAATAGTCATAAAAAGTTCTTAGAGAGCTACAAAGTATTAGACAGAGATAGAAATTTAGCTTGTTGGTAGTGTGCTAATAAAGTAAAAAAAGTGGGGGGAAGGAAGAGGAGGATAAAGAAAGTAAAGGGATCATGATATAGTTCACATTTCTACTACAAATATAGAGAACCATACTTTATATATTATATTGTGCTTGTGGGATCTGCATCTGTCTTCATCAGGGTTACTATTGTGATAAACACCACGACCAAAGCAACTTGGGGAGGAAAGGATTTTATTTGACTTACACTTCCATATCACTGTTCATCATTGAAGGAAGTCAGGACAGGAACTCAAACAGGATGGGCACCTGGAAGCAGGAGCTGGTGCAGAGGCCATGGAGGGGTGCTGCTTATTGGCTTACTCCTCATGGTTTGCTTGCTCAGCCTGCTTTCTTATAAAACCCAGGACCACCATCCCAGGGATGGCATCACCCACAATGGGCTGGGCCCTCCCCATCTATCCTCAGTTAAGAAAATGACCTACACAAAAAAAAGAAGGGAAGAGGATGGGGGGGTTGAGGGGGAGGAGGGTGGAAGGGTGGGACTGGAGGGGGGAGTAGGGAGGGGATTGTGATTGAGATGTAACTTGAAGAAATAAAAAATAAATTATTAAAAAAAAAAGTCAGGTGCCAAATACATATGGACTGGACATTGGGAATGTATGTTAAGCCATATAACTCTCATAATTGTGGCCTATTTATTTCTGTTGTTTTGTATTATATTTTTTGTTATAAGAGAAAGAGGCATTTGATGGACTGAAAGAGGGAGCTGTTGGGGGGGGAAAAGATATATCTTAAACTTGAAAAAAGGGAAGAGGATGGGGTGTTGAGGGGGATGGTTGGACTGGAGGGGGGGTAGGAAGTGGATTGTGATTGAGATGTAACTTGAAGAAATAAAAAATAAATTAAAAAAAGGAAACAAAAAAAAAAAAAGAAAATGACCTACAGACTTGCCTACAGCCCCATCTTATGGAGGCATTTTCTCAGTTGAAGTCCCCTGCTATCAGATGACTTTAGGTTGTGTCAAGCCAACATAAAACTGTCCAAAACAGCTTCTCTTTGTTCCAACTTCTCCACTCTGCCCCTGTAGCGCAAGAGCAACCGTGGGCAGCATGAGAAGAACTAGCATGGCTGTCTACGCTCTTGTACCAGTTTGGGTCTGCAGTGTCTCCTAAAGGCCCATGTGCTAAATATTAGACTTCAGTATATTGTTGTTAGGAGGTGGTGAAGACATTAAAAGATGGGATCTACAGAAAGATACACATGGTATGTACTCTCTTATAAGTGGATAGCAACCATACAACATAGGACAACCATCTTACAAGCCACGGACCCAAACAGACAGGAACCTAACATAGCTATCCTACAAAAACTCCACCCAGCAACAAGTAATGGACCCTGTTGCATATTAGTGGAACACCTTCCCCTAGATGGGCTGTCATGTCAAGCCCCAGTACAAGAGGAAGCTCTTGGCCCTCACGTGACTGGTGAACTGAGGCAGTATGATATGTGAGGGCCCACCTCATCTGAGGAGGAGGAGAGGAGAGAGGTAAGGAAGAGGGAGGAATTGGGAAGGGGGAAGGGGATTGAGATCAAGATATAACTTGAAAAAATAAATTAATTTTAAATAGAGACAATCTCTAGTAGTAGGTCCTCTGGTCACTGGGCTTATGGCCAGTGTTTTCCAACCCTAATATAGCTTCATGAATTTTAGGAAATAGATATAAAAATAGTTGTACATCAGTCTCAGACCCTTGGATGAAGATTCCTTCAGGAAACTCCTTTTGCCATTATTTAATTCACTGGAGGCTTAAACAACTTCCACCATGAAAAGATTGGTCGCATAACCTAAGTTCCCCACTCTGCACTATGAACACTTGTTCTCTTGCCCTGCGCAGAGATGGTTTATGCTAGATAGCAGGTACTTTGCACAGTTTAAGAACTTTATAAGGGTAAGTTGAGGGCTGCTCACATTTGGAAAAAGAAAAGCTCCAGCTATTTTTCCTGGAGTAGTAGCAGCACTGGCTGCTTCCTCTCCCACTACAGGCTCTTATGTAAAAACTTTTCTGCAGATGTGGCAAGAAAAGTGAAAATATGGGTCCTAGGATAGACTTACCAGATCCAGTTAAGAGAGAGGTCTCTTTATTTTCCTGAGGAAATGGTGACTGCTTCTGAGAATGTTCTCTGTCGCTTTTTTTTTTTCTGTTTTCAGGATTGTCTTTGAGTTTCACTCCTTGTCAATCAGAGGGGACAGTGGTGACAGCTGAGAGCTAGTCTTCATCTCAACCAGCTATAAAGCCTACCTCCAGTCAACACTCTCCAGGCACAAGGACAGAAGGAAAACATTTCACATCTCAGCCCCAGGAGATCATAGAACTTAAACTTGAAAGTAAAGAATAAACAGAAAAATAAAGTAGGGGGAAAAATTAAGAATAGTCACTGAACCCCGTGATCTTTATTTAGTCTTTTCATTAGTAGGCTTTGAATGACATACTTCAAAAAGTGAAGACAACCAATGAAAGCAGAGCAGACACTGAATCTCTTGTACATGAAGCCAAACACCCAGAACTTTCTATGAAATGCAGACGACTAACTCAGGATATGCCTATGGCAAAAGACTTTATTGTGATGGCAGGGACTTCTCACACTGGACGGGTGGTTTCGATAATAAGTGAATTACCAGGAACTGCCCATTGAGTCAATGCAAGCAATAAGAGTATTTGGGGTCATAAAACTTGTATCTTTTTCCTTGGTTCATATTTTAGAAAGTGGGCATGACCCTGTATTGATTTTTGTGCCATCTCAGCCACAAAGCTAGAGAGGTTCTCAAGGTATATTAAACTTTAAACTCAGTGCAGGCGTCATGAGTACAGCCTCTACAGGAACCAGGGGCATTTTAAAATTCGAGCTGTTAGTTTGAAGCAGTTCCTTCAAATCACTATCCCTCATAGTGCACACTGTTTTCTAAGGGTTTGTGCAGAAAGAGGGAATTCATTTTTCTTGTGCTTACGTGAGAACACAGACAGGACTACATTCCATCTACCTGAAGTCCTAGGTAGAATATTGCTGTCACCAAGACTGACATCCAACTGTCCTGTCATTTGCAATACAAGCCTCTGGGATGGCTGGAGCAGGCTCAGATGTGTTCAGGTTTTGAGGTATCTCCCACCACCTTTATCTCCTTTCTCCTTCCATTCATGACTTCCTAACCAAATGTCGCTTCCCTCCCCACCCACCACCAGTCTTTCTCTACAAATCCACTTCACAGGCCGCCTCCTCCCTCACCTTCCTATACCTTGACTGCAGTAATTCAAATTCCTATGTTAAAAACTCATATCCTTTACTGATCTATAGGCACTCAAAGTTCCAGCAAATGAGGCTCCCCACTGTACCTCACCATACCCTCCCTCGCTACCTTCTCTCCTCATGTGGTTTTCTCAGCCTAGAATGTCTCGTATTATCACTACCTCTTATGATATTTCAAAGCCTTATGTATACAGTATTTGATCTAAAAGGAAAACTAAAACTGATATTCTACAGTCCCTCCCTTAAACTTTAGACTCTAATTATACTTCTCCTATGCTGACCACATTGTCTCTTCCATTATGACATGTCTTTTCTACCTTGTTAGAGTCAGAACACTTGCAGCTCTGTGTGCTTTTCCTTCTCCAAAAAGACAATTCATAATAGATGCTCAGCTAATACTTGTTGCTGAATTAATGACTCGAGTGCTCAGTCTGAGGCCTTAAAAAGTTAATTTTCCTTTTTACGTATTTAAAATAAATGCCGGAAAATATTGTAAGTAGGAAAATATTTAAAAATCTGCATCTTGCCCTGTCACTTATAAAAAGTCAGGGAGAAATTTCACAGCAGTTTTATTGCATTGATTACCTGGGTGTTTACAGAATCCGGTCCTATAAGCCTGAGAGAAGTAACTTAAATCTTAGTTTCCCATAAAAGCAATCTAATAAAATTGGTTTCCACTCTTAACCAAGGCTTGGTGCCCAACTTCTTTATATGGATGGTCACAAACATGGTATTTCATCAATTATAAATGTTACACCTGTATACTATGTTATATAAAACCCTCTACAGTGCACATAAATCACTTAAACAAGGTAACACAGCAGCCCATAAAATAAAACTTTATTTAATCCAGTCCATCATAAAGATCTACAGAATGAAGCTTTCCCCGCCTTTAAAAAACCTTATTAAAATAAATCAGCAGGGCAAGCTTTGCCTTCAATAGGGTCAGAATTTTAGAAAGATTTGTTTGAGAAAAATATTTTAAGAGATATTAAGGAAATTTTATAGGAAATTAAAGACTACATTGATTTTTTTTTTGAGAAAATAATTCTGTAAGTTCAGTCATCCCTATTTCTTCCTGACAACTTCCATGTAGTGAGTATGGCTCTTAGCAATGTTAGATTTTTTTCTCTCAGTGTGAAGGCAGAAGACATGCTGCCATCTGAAAAGTCTTCATCAACACTAGCCATTTCCCTATGATACTTGATTATAACTTAGATATAAAGACACTACTAATTTGCTAATGATCTTGCCTAGGTGTTTTCCAATTTAATAGCCTAAAAGTCTTTGGTGCCCACTGTCATGACCCTGATTTTTCTTCACATTGCTAAGTGTCACAGTTGTGCTTCATACCTAAAGGTGGTAATTAGAGCCCACCTTAAGGACCTGCCTGTGGCTTCAAAGCACCAAACCCAGGTCTTTGTCAATAATTACCATGCTTATATTCAAGTGCTTAATTCTGGAGAATATAGAAAACTACATTGTTCTGTAGCCTCTTCCCACCACAAAATACTACACCTTTATCATTTCCTTTTACTTTTGTGCCTCCCATGTTCTAGGATCCTATTGCTTCCACTCCTTCCTCAATACCTTTCTGCTCTCTTATGGATGCTGTCTAGGTTCAAAACCTATACTCTAAGATGCATGATTTAATTCTGTACTCTATCCTTCCTAGCTCCTTTAAATAAAATCTTAGCCTAAATGAAAAAAATGGACAAGACTGATGGTGTATTGTTAAGCATTCTAAATGTTAATTAATTGGTCCTGCTTGCTGTCTGTTACTTACATTGACTCTGATTAGTTAAATAAAATGTCGAGGCTTGAGATTGGGCAAAGTCAGAGAAAGGTGGAACTTCCTGAGATTAGAACAGGAAGCCTGCGCTTTAGACAGAGGATTAAGGCATTCTATCCAGGAGTAGGAAGAAGGAGGCACACACCATGGGTTAGGACAAAGAACCTCATTCCACATGGCCCAGAACATCGGCATATCGTGGAGAATGGCAGTCCAAGGGGACATATGTATATATGGGGTCATATTTGGGTAATAGAATTAAGAGCTAGCTTAGATGGGCTAGGATTGCACAATTCAGGCCATGGCTTGTTAAAATCCATGTGGTCTCTGTGTGATCTTTTATAATGGATGGTTAAGGATTAGCCGCCGAACCAATTAAACATAATATAAATATTGGTAAACAATTTAACTAATTATTTCTACAAATGACACCTAACATAATTTAATTAGCCATATTTTTTACACAAGACAGCTAGAATCTTACCAATTTAAGGTAACCTACATATAGTTAACAATATACATATAAACAAATAGACATTTTATCTTAAATTATCTTTAATTCAAATATGATTACAACACTGTTGAGCAAGGTCTTTTGTGATTTAGGGGAAATAGATAGGCATAAAAAGTTTCTACTTGAGAAATTTTCTGTGAAAGGAAATTGAATTTATTAAATTCTTTATTTTATACTCAAAGACAATCACTATGGGTTGATATAACAGACTCTCGGGGAAAAAATGAAATTTAGGATAGCAGAGATTCCATTGAGGTGAATTATTTTGCTCCAGTAGACCTCACAAGATAATTTATTTCTTCCTCTTGGTCATTCATACCAAAGAAATTTGAATGTGGGCTTGGAACACTGGGACCATTTAAGTTGAGGCATTGCAAAACTGACCGTGGCTTTCACCTCATTCTAGCTGTGGACCTATCAGTGGTCTCATTAAGAACTAATATTCTTGGCAATTTGAACTCATCATAAATTTTTCAGTGGTATTACTTCTTCTGCCCTTTATTCATGAAAGGGCCCCAATCCATTTGTGTCTATTCCCCACAATGCCACAATGCTAGGCTCTCAGTATTCACTGAGATCTGATACACTCTCCATGGATACTATATAGGGTACATTGAGTCTTCAATTACATTGTTTTCCTACCTAGGTTAAGGATTTGCATTTTTTTTTCGAATGTTGCCTCTTGGTGCCATCTTCAAAATCCTCATCTTCAACAATGTACACATGGAAAACACACAAGACAACTTTAAATGAAATCAGCTCCTTCACACATAAAATAATTTAGTTGAATAACAATGTTAAGAGCCATCTTAACTAAAAAAGGAAAATTCACTCAAAAAATCACATTAAGTTTGTCATTAAACTTTAATTTATCCCCATGTGTACAATTGGCAGATAATACACAAGCCCCCAGAATGCTGCCACCAAAGAAAGAAGCATCCTGAGTGAGTGCCACCTACATTTAGTGGAAAGATTTCTTCCCTGATCCTGGTGCTTGGCAAACTGGCAGTGTGATTACTGGTTCCAAATGACTGCCTTTCTGTTTCCATTTTCTTCATTGAGGCTCTTTCCCTGGTGGTTGTGTTTATTTGTTCTCAAGATTACAAGATTTAAACAGCCAGAGCCTGACCACTGAATCACTCTCTGACTTATTTTGGATCAATGATTTCGGTTCCTCTGCAGATACTGCCACCATTGTATGCATGACTGTAATATCCTTACCAGAGATGCCACCTGTGGTGGTTTGAATAGGAATAGCCCCCATAGACTCATAGGGACTGGCATTATTGGAGATGTGGCCTTGTTGGAGTAGGTGTGGCCTTGTTGGAGGAAGTGCATCAAAGGAGGTGGGCTTTGAGGTCTCTGATGCTCAAGCCAGGACTATCTCCACCCCCTCCCACTGTCTGCCAATCTGGATGTAGAACTCTCTGTTGCGGTAGTGTTAAGCATTCTAAATGTTAATTAATTGGTCTTGTTTGCTGTCTGTTACTTACATTGACTCTGATTGGTTAAATAAAATGCCGAGGCCTGAGATTGGGCAAAGACAGAGAAAGGTGGGACTTCCTGGGATTAGAAAAGGAATCCTGCACTTTAGACAGAGAATTAAAGCAGTCCAGCCAGGAGCAGCAGGAAAGAGGATGCACACCATGGGTTAGAAAAAGGAACCTCACTCCACATGGCCAGGAACATCGGCTAGCATGGAGAATGGCAGTCCAAAGGGACGTATGTATATATGGAGTCATATTTGGATAATAGAATTAAGAGCTAGCTTAGATGGGCTAAGATTGCACAATTCAGGCCAAGGCTTTTTAGAAATCCACATGGTCTCTGTGTGTACTCATTTATAATGGCTGCTTAAAGATTAACAGCAGCAAATCAATTAACAATAATATAAATATTGGTAAACAATTTAACTAATTATTTCTACAAATGGTGCCCAACATAATTTAATTATTTTTTTTTTACAACTCTCAGCTACCTCTCCAGCATCATGTCTGCCTGTGTGCCACCATGCTTCCCACCATGATGACAATGGACTAAACCTCTGAACAGTAAGTCAGCTCCAATTAAATGTTTTCCTTTATAAGAGTTACAGTAGTCATGGTGTCTTTTCACAGCAATAGAAACCACTGATAATACACCACCATTGTCTTGAACCTTAAAAAACTATTAGCTGAATCAATCATAAATAAGTTTTAATATAGAAACAGAGAAAGAACTAATGACATCACTAAACTTCTGGAGAGAAAATGCCACACTTTATAAACAGAGGCTCAGACCCCTTACAAGTCACTGTGATGACTATTTTCTATACATTACCTCATATAACAACCCTATAGCTGTGCCTGATACAAGGATACTTCTGTTTCATATCTGCATCCCTTATTCCCTCAAGCCCAGAAAATTGTCTTCTATCTTCATTACTTTATGGAAGCATTTGTCCCCAAGTACATATATGGACATACTCCCCATCAACAAATTGTAACTCATTACTTTACAGAAATCTTCAACCCAAAAAGCATATACAGACATCAACAAATTTTTCATTCAACTTACTTTTTTTGTTCTTTGCTAAGAAGAAGAATAAGTCCCTAATTATGCCCAAGTCTTAATTCTTGAACATTTATCTCCTAGCAGAAAGGACTGAGCAGATGGACCATAAATAAGGGAGAATCTGGAGGAAAATCTAATCATGTGGGTCCTTTAAACCCAAGGGCCAAATGGAGTTACAGAAGAAGATGGGAGTTTTAAAGAGTGATACAAACAGAACTTAACTCATGGCTGCTGGCTCAGAAGATGAAAAAGAAGCCATGAACTGAAGAATGCAGGCAGTTTCTAGTATCTGAGGAAAGCCTTCTGGCAGGAGCCAACAAGGAAATGAGATCTCAGTCTTAACAACAACCACAAGAAAGTAAATTCTGCCAAGAACTCGGAGGAGTAAGGAAACGGATTCTCCCTGAAAGCATCCAAAAGGAAGGCAGTCTATGACATCTTGATCATCTCCAAGGAAGACTCATGCCAGAGTGATGATTTACAGAACTGGGATAGCATATTCTTTTCTTGAAGCTACTAATAAGCTTGTGATAATTTTTATGAAAACTGAAACATACCCATCTTTCTGGGATTTTTGCCTTGGCTTAGAATGATGTCTCGTGGATCTACTCTTTCCTCCAGGAACTCTCATTTGTTTTATTTCCTCCAATTCTACCAGTTTAGGTGGGTAGTACCTAAACTTTGGCTTTCCTCATTGTTCTCCTGGCAATCTAAGAAGTTTTCTTTGCAGAATGCTGTCCTCTGAGCATGGCAGCCATTACTATCTTCATCAGAATGGCTGACTACTCACAAGATGCCCTCAAGACCATGCCTGTTGGCAGTCCTCTATAAAAGGAAGGAGTAAGGTAGGTCTTTAAGCCTCTCACCTGAGATTTCAGTGACTCCCTCACATACCCTCTTGTCAGCTGTGTGTAATTCTGCCCCAGCTACATGAAGATGCTGAAGTATGCAGAAAGAACATTAACTGAAGAAGGGCCCTCTGCAGCTGTGAGGAAGCTATCATCCATGCCACAGTGAGACTTTCCAGTGATGTGACTGTTTTGGTCACTTGTTTCTGAGAGTAACTCTTCTCCATGTTCCTGAAGTAAGCCTAATCAACTCTTAGTTCACCAAACTAAACTCTAGTGGAGTCATAACTTCCCCGTGGCTGTTGTGCTATCTAGGGGTAGCAGAGCCTCACTCACATCTCCCCAGAGAAGTTCACCAACAGTTTCCCTAAGCTCTACAACTAGGACCTATATAACACATAGGGCTAACCTCTTACCTCTGACCTCTCTATCAGCCACCCAGTGGTCCTCATCATCATCTAATAACATACCCATGCAAAATTTCAGTGTGCTTCAAACTGAATTCACATGTCTGTAAAAGGCAGGGTTCTCTAAAGGGACAGAGGAAAGATTATACATATGTACTACAGTGGTTTGCAATCTACATAGGCTGAATAGCCCAACAATACTATACGTATAATTTGGGGGTCGAGAACTGGTAGCTGTTCAGTTTGTAACACTAAATGCTTCAACAGCCCAGTTTGATGCTAATGGCCTAGGAGACACCTTGGAAGTCATCGGTATTCATAGTAGAACCCAATGCATCTGGACTCTGTTAGCAAAGAACAGCATCAGCAATAGACAGACATACTGCAAGAAACAAAGACAGATAAGCAAGCAGCTTTGTCCTTAGACCTCTTTTTGTTTGTTTTTGTAGTTGTTTTTATTTCTTGAGACACAGTCTCCCTATGTAGCACTGGCTGTCCTGGAACTCATTATGTAGACCAGGCTGACCTTGAACACACAGAGATCCACCTCCCTCTGCCGCCCAAGTACTAGGATAATAGCTATGTGCCACTGTACCTGGCTCTCAGTCCTCTTTATATCTGGGCTGCCAACTGGAAGTTTCCATTCCTTACAGAGGAGGGTTTTCTCTTAAAGGAGAAATGAGCTTAACTCATCCTCCCAAAAACTCTCCCCATAGGGCTATGCATATGCATCTCTTGGTACATTCCCAATCCAATTAAGTTGGCTGTAGTATGTGGGTTTATTATTTTTCATTTTATGACACTATATTATTTTATGGTATTTAACCCTCTTCCTTCCTTCTAACCCTTATTCCTCCCAATCCCTCAACCCTATGTAGGAAAGAAAGAAGGTTAGAGGGGAAATGAATCTTTTAACTACTTCCTGATGACTAGGGTGGTCATGTTCTTTGAGGGAATACCAACTCAGTAGTCAGGGTATTCAGCAGTCCAGCAAACCAGTAACAGCAAACACAGCAGCAGAACAAACTAGCAACAGTAGAGTGGAACACCAGTACCAAGGAAAAAAGCAACCTATTCTTCCTTCAGTGTGCCACCCTTCCCTTTCAGTGCTCTGGCATTTATATGCCCCTCCAGAGTCTTCTGAATTAAACTTTCTGCAGCTGTCTAAACCACCCCCCTGCTAGAACTCAAGAGACGATTATAGTTAACACCTGTGGACTAACTGAAGCAGCCCCATATCCCACACCTAGGATCAAAACAAAAACATTCTCATATCATAACTGGGGTTTTTAAGGAACAAAGACTCTTACCACAGTTGACAATCAAAATTAACTATCATGTTAACCCTTCTATGAAGGTCCTTTCCCTCTTGGGTGTTCTATCCTTCACTCAAACTCCAGTTCTCTCAGTTATACTTAACAGAAAATTGCAATTGTCTTCAATATCACTTGAGAGTAACCACCTCCCTCCAGGATTATCCAGTCTGAAGTTTCTTTTTGGGTTTCATCTCTTCTACTCTTACTAGTATTCAGTGTCAGCCAGATTTAAAACACAAAAGTAATTACTTAAATGTAATTATTTAATTAAGCGTATTTATTTATTTATTTATTTAAATTTAAGCCATTGAAACTACTTATTTAAAACAGAAGGGCTCACACACAGAAATTTTGCTGTCAAGGTGACAGAAAAGCTGATAAGCTAAATAAGAGGTGGGTGAGACAACCCAGAAAAATATTTACCAAGTTGCTACAATGTCTACCTTGGAGAGTCAAGTGCAAAAGATGGGGTTAGCAAAGCTGGAGCCACAGAGAAACTACCTCTGCTGCCAGAAGGATCACCTAAGGTAAAGAGAATGGCCGATAGTCACAGGCTCCTTCCACCTTCCAGCTACCCTTCCACCAATTGCTTCTCACTGTCCACATCACCAGGAGGCCAGCTGATGGCTGATACAGAATACAGACAGAAACAGACTGCCATAATCAGCTCCCTTCTAATCCAGGGAAGAGAGAATCATGGGTCCAAAAGCATGTAAGAAATGGATTGACACACAAATTCATCCCTCTTTTCTTTTGGCTATTATTATCTGCAGTGGTTTCCTTTAAGTATTCTCCCTGCCTGATATGTCTCTCCACTTCATCTTACATCATTACAGCCAATTTAGTCTTTCTAAATTACCCCTAGAATTATGTCACTCTCTCTTCCAAAGTTTTCAATTCTCTGTTACCTATTGATAAAAACCTTGATCCCATAGCACAGTAGAGTAAATTGTCACCATCATGGCCTCCAAGGGACAACCTTCTTAATGTCCAAGTGCTGAGCTCTCTCTTCTTGCAGTGGCTTCTAGAAAACATGATGTAAACAGAAGTGTGATACACATTTGGGCTTATCTGGTTGGCTTGGTTACTACAAGGATTCAAGCTTTATGGAAAACATCTAATAGTCACACAGAAAACATGATGTTGAGAGGGATAAAGAGATACACAAACCTCTCAGCAATCCCTGTTAAGCATCTGGTGTGTGAGTGAGTTTAAACATGTGCTTCTACTGCTAATGTGAACATAACCCCATGAGAAATCCCAGCTTAGTCCTGCTGAAGAACCACCAAGAGGAGCTCAGGAATCTCAGAATTGTGAGCATGTAAACTGGTTGTATTTTAAACCTCTAACTTGGGGATTGTTATAAAATAATACAAAGGCAAAATACCCCAGCTTCTCCAATAACTATGTAAGGTGTTATTCTTTTCTGATTGAAAATAGATTTTTTTCATACAACATATTCTAATTGAGATCCTCCCGTTCCCTAACTCTTTCCAGATCTCTTTTATTCTCCCCACTCACCAAATCCACTTTCTTTCTCCCTCTCTCATTAGAAAAACAGTGGCATCCTAAAGTAATAATATTAAAAACATAAGATAAAATAAAAAACAAATATAAATAGAACAAAACAGGAAAAAAAGCTGAATAAAATCACAAGAAACACATATATAGATAGAGAGACCCACATTCACACACAGAAATTCCACAAGGACACAAAATCAGAAACCATAATATATAAGCAAAAGACCTGTAGGAAAATAAATTCCCAGATAAAGCATTATGAGACCACTGATGTAGTCCAATACAATCTTAATTTTGAATTAATATACAATGATCAATACCAATTTAGCCAAATATAATATTAATTTTGTATCAATATACAAAGGTATAAGGGCATATTCAATAATCTGTCCTTTTTTCTTGATCTTTCCTATACTATGTCTATGTACCATTTTTTCTCAAGTCTGTTCAAGGATACAGAAAAGAAAAAGAGAGAGGTCCCTGGGTCTAACCTCCAAAACCCATTTAACATGCCCATTTAACAGCTTGTAGTCTCTCCCCTAAATAACAAAATTTTCTTTTTTTTATTATGATTCTTTATTATTACATCCTGTGTAAACAAAAAAGTTTTGTTTTTACTGAAGGTCTTACCCTGGAGTAATTTATATATATATATTTTTTGAGCCAATGGAGGTCATTTTTATTTCAACCACCACAGAGATGAAGAAAAAAATAACATGAGGTGTTTTTTTTTCTTAACACAGTCTGAGACAGTGTAAGATAGATAATAGGCTATTATTGTAGTTACACAATGTCCCACAGGTTTACCTGACATGAACGAATCAGAGTCAAACAGTTCATGTTTTCCCCCCTGAGATGCCTGAACAGAGATTTCAGTGCCACAAAGGCTAAATGGCTATAAATGGGAATGTATTTAGATCATCTGGGATACAATATGTACAAAACATTAGAGAAACCACACATTCCTTCACTGTCTTGGGGAGAAACATTGCAAAATAAAGCAAAACTGAGTTGACTTATGTTCCTTTTCTCATCATAGCTTGAAGCTGTAACTCAGAAAAAAATCTGAATTTCCTACTCTTTATTAGCTCAACAATTAATGTATTAGTCCAAACTAAATGTTCTGCATGCCCTACTGTGGGGGGTAAAGAGGGGCAAAAATTCATATTTTCTGTATAGATCCAGATTTACCAGTAGTAAAAAAAAAAAAAACCAAAATAAAACAAAAAGACAAAAACCCAAAACAACTATGAATAACAAAATTTTCTATTATCCATCAAATTATTTATCCCTCTCAGGTCTCTGAGGTGGTTGAAGAATAGATAGCTAGAGTCTCACAGTTAAATTTTGAGTTTTTTAGGAATCAAGAGGGTGTTCTGGATCTAAGAAGATGTTTTTAAAATTGGGATGCAAGTTAGTATGAAAGTGGAGTTAGATATAGAACTTTAAACTCATGGAGATGGTTAGATAGTAGAATGTTAAAGTCAGGTGCTAAATACATATGGATTGGACATCGGGAATGTATGCTAAGCCATATAACTCTCATAATTGTGGCCTATTTATTTCTGTTGTTTTGTATTGTATTTATTGTTATAAGAGAAAGAACCATTTGTTGGACTGAAGGGGGGAGCTGTTGGGGGGAAAAGATATACCTTAAACTAAAAAAGGGGGGGGTAGAGGATGGGGAATTGAGGGGGAAGAGGGTGGAAGGGTGGGACTGGAGAGGGGAGTAGGGAGGGGATTGTGATTGAGATGTAGCTTGAAGAAATAAAAAACAAATTATAAAAATTTTTTTAAAAAAGTAATACTTCAAGCAAGTTTCTCTTGTTGAGAAATGAATTAAAAGTTAAGTGCTGATTTGTGTGAAAAGAAGTTGTTCTTATCATATAGAAGGGACCTTGAAGGAAGAAGAAAGGCCGCAATTATACTGAAAAAAATAGATGTCCAGTTTCCCAATAAAAGAGCAGGGGGCCACTCCTTTACCCACAGAGCAAATGGCCATAGAGCTTTGCATGCATGGCTTTTTCTGCCTGCATGATTGCCTGTACTTAGGGTTGATATTGTCTATAGTAGTAATTAAATATTATAGGTCAAATATCTCAATATTGTGGAGCCTTCTATGATGTCAGAAATGTTAAGAGCCTCAGAGTCCATGGAGGCCAAGAAGCTTCTGTTTCAGAGATCAGAACTCATTGAGACTAACTTGAACAATATGAAATCATTTTCCCATACCTGGCTTAAATGGTGTCCCCTCAAAACCCATGTCCAGCCAGAACCTCAGAATGGGACTTTATTGGGTAGTGGGGTCTTGAAGATATTAAAATTAAAAGAAATCACAGTGAGTGACAAAGATGAGCCTTCAATTCAGTGACTGATGGCCTTACAAGATCACCATGTGAGCACAAAGATACCTGAAGGGACAGAGCCCCTGTGACAACAGAAGCAAAACTCTGAATGATAGAGCGTCAAGCCTAGATATGCCAAAGACTGGGAAGAAGACAGAATGAGTTCTTGAAAATCTGTCAAATGGAGCACAGCCTTAATGGAGTCTTGGTTCTTAATATCCAACCACTGGACTGTGTGAGAAGAAACGTGTTGTTTTTAGCTGTACTGCTTTCAGTAGTTTGTTACAGTAACTTTATAAACCAAGCATGCATTTTGTTCAGTGGTTTAGACAATTATTTTATTTGGAAAGGCTGCTGAACACAGGATAAGAGACTTAGTTCCTGGGGCTAATTCCAATGCCACATTGCTGAAGGAAAAGACCCAAAGGAGCTGCTATTCTGACTCTCACAGTTGGCCACCAAGAAGAGGTCACCATGTCTGTCAGCTCTACAATCTTATTACAATGTTTCTCTGCCTGCTTAATTCAGTTCTTAAATCAAAACCACCATGTCTGTCAGCTCTAGACTCTTGCTGCAAGGATGCTTCTCTGCCTGCTTCATTCAGTGTTTAAGTCCAGCAGGAGAGGCCAGGCAGCACAGTAGTAGAATGATAGTACATCATTGGGTAAGACAGCAGCATCTATCTCCCCCTAAAAACACAAACAAACAAAAACAAAACTTAATTCTTTCACAAGATTATCTGATTGATTGAACTGTATTCTAAATTCTGTCATTAAAGGATACTGAAGCATAAGCTCCTGGCCTGTACATCCAGGAAAACATGTCAGAGCCCATTTAGATCACAGTAAACACCAAATACTTACTCCTAACACTTCACATAAACCCAAATACAACTGGTCATTAGGCACTAAAGGGCACATGTACTAGAAACTCTTGGCTCATCCCATTTTATTTTATCCTTATTCTGAATAACTATGTCTCTCCTCTCTCTCTCTCTCTCTCACACACACACACACACACACACACACACACACACACATATTATGTCTTCCTTTAAACCTAAGAAATTTGAAGTTTAATAAGCTTGTAAATACTGTTAATTACTCAGGATAATTTGTTTAACACCCTTTAAGTATTTATTGGCTACCAAACCCATAGTTGACTTGCTGGGAATAAACAGTAAACAAGAAAGATTTAAATCCTACTTGTGAAAAGTCTAATGTGATTGTTTTAAACTTTGGACTACAAATTACCTGATAAGCTAAAATTTTAGGTAGATTTCAGAAGTCCGGAAAGACGCACATAGCATGAGTCTTGAATGTATCAAATGATGGTCTGAATCTTCTCTTGATCCCAGGCCCAATTCTGTATTGAAACCCGTAAAGTCCTCCAGGTACAAGCAGGTAAAATTATTCAAAGGGGAAGGCAAGTATGCCAATAGGTTTTAAGTCAATTATCTGTAGTTTAACCCTACATCAAAGCCTCCAGGTGAATCCTAAACCATTTTCGGATTCTTTGGAACCTTTGAGGGTTTGGGTTATGAGACCTGCACACTTCCTCACCTCCTCAATCTGGCATAAAACCAAATGAAGAGACTCCTCTTCTACATCCAGCTCTTTCTCAATACCTCTCATACCAAACTGATTATCTCTCATCTTTGCCTTTGCTCTGCTGTCTGTGAGTCCAATGAGAACTGTGTCTGTATTGCTCATAGCTGGACTAAGTTGGAGCACAGTGCGGAGTTCTACTCCACAAGGTGTATTCAACACAAGGACTATTCAGAGTCAAGAAAGTAAAAGGAGGAAAGAATGTGAGAACGTCCTGTGTTTCTTCACCCTGACACCATATATGTTCTGGTATTAGCTTTATAGAGAAGAAAACAGGCTCAGGGACTCTGAGTGGTCTACACAGGACCTTTTATTTCTATCTTTGTCTCAAGGGTGTGAGAGTTCACTTTCTACTCTGTGAAACCAGACTCTTTGGCTCACACTGGGACAACTATTCCAGCTGTAGGGCACACTAAAGATCCTTCCCTTCACCCACTGGCCAACAGAGGTGATGGAAAGTCAACCTGGACATTCTTCAGCTCAGTAGCCACTTCCTTCTGGATTCTCTCTGAAGGTGTTGGCAGCACAGTGCTAAATAAACAGAAGGATGCCTAATCACACACAAACACAATTTATTTTCCTTGTTCTTTTTATATATTCATTATGAAGCACAATTCCTAAACCCACAGATCTTGATTTTTTTCAATTGATAATGTCTTTAACTTAACATCCTTGTTTTGGTTAGGGTTGCTATTGCTGTGTTGAAACACCATAATGAAAAGCAAGTTGGGGAAGAAGGGTTTATTTTGCTCACAGTTCCATATAGCAGTTTATCATCAAAAACAGTGAGGGCAGGAACTCATGCAGGGCATGAACTTGGAGGCAGGAGCTGAAGCAGAGGTAATGGAGGGGTGCTTTTTACTGGATCACTCCTCATGGCTAGCTCATCTTAGACTCCCATAGAACCTAGGACCACTAGCCCGGGGACGACACCATCCACAATGGGCTGGGCCTTCCCTCATCAATTACTTATTAAGAAAATGTCCTGTAGTCTTGCCTACATCCTGATCTTATAAAGGCACCTTCTTAATTGTGGTTCCCTCTTATCAAATGACTCTAGCTGCATCAACTTGACACGAAACCAACTAGCACAATCCTCCATAATTTGTTAGGCCACAAATAAAAGAATTAACATTTTGGGGGGTAATATTCTCTTATGTGTGTGTGCTCTAGCAACAATTAAGTTAATGCTACATCTTCATGTTTTATGCTTCACTACAGTAAGCAATGGACTACGGATGTCATTTCATCATGCAGATTTCATTTCCTTTAAGCACATAACTTAGAAGTGGAATTCATTGATCATGAGGTAGCTCTAAATTCTATCTTCAGATTTTGGAGGAATTTGCACTTGTCTTCTCAATGGTTGAACTAACACACATTCCCATCATCAATATGCAAGAGATTTCCTCCTGAACACAACTTTGCCAAGTTTCCTTATCTTTAGACTTTTTGATGTTAACTGAGATGAGATGAATTTCATTGAGGAGAAAACATTAATGCACACCACTCCACTTAATATACACCTCTGCGATTAATAGTGATGTTGAGCATTTTTATTTCTGTTGGGCATCTGTATGTCTTCTTTTAGTAAATATTAATTCATACCTAAAGTCTACCTTTAATTAGACTTTTTGGTTTCCTGATACTATTTTTAGTTTTATATATATATATATATATATATCATATTATAGATAGGAACTAACCCCTTGTTATATGTAGGACTTCTGAATGCTTTCTGCATTATGTAAATTGTCTTTTTCTGGTGGTGGTAGTGTTGTTGGTGGTGGTGATGGTGGTGGTGTTTAGAGATAGAGTATTTCTAATTTTTAAACTTTTAATTGATTCTTCATGAGCTTCACATCATGCACCCAATCCCACTCACCTCATTCCTTTATATCCATCTTTACAACATCCTCCCCCAAAGAAAATAAACAAAACAAAGCATAAAAAACATCTTATCTCCCATTTTGTTCATTGGAGTATTTGGTTTCTTGGTGTTTAATTTCTTGAGTTCTTTATAAATTATGAATATTAGCCCTCTGTTGGAATTGGGGTTGGTAAAGCTCTTTCCCAATCTGTAGGCTGCTATTTTGTTCGAATGACAGTGTCCTTTGCCTTACAGAATCTTTTCAGTTTCATGAGGTCCCATTTATTGATTGTTTGTCTTAGAGCCTGAGCTATTAGTGTTCTGTTCAGGAAGTTGTCTCCTGTGCCAATGAGTTCGAGGCTTTTCCCCACTTTCTCTTCTATTAGATTTAGTGTGTCAGGCCTCATGTTAAGGTCTTTGATCCACTGGGACTTAAGTTTTGTGCAAGGTGATGCAGAGCTAAACTGAGAATTCACAAAGGGGGAATGTCTAATGGCAGTGAGACATTTGAAGAAATGTCCAACATCCTTAATCATCAGAGAAATACAACTAAAGATGACTCTGAGATTCCATCTCACACCTGTCAGAATGGCTAAGATCAAAAACTCAAATGACAGCACATGCTGGTGAGGTTGTGAAGAAAGAGGAACACTCCTCCATTGCTGGTGGGAGTACAAACTTGTATAACTACTATGGAAATCAGTCTGGCAATATCTTATAAAACTTGGAATAGCCCTACCTCAAGACCCAGCCATACCACTTCGGGGTAACCACCGAAACAATTCCTCACCAAACCACAAGGACATCTCCTCATCTGTGTTCATAGCAGCCTTATTTGTAAGAGCTAGAAACTGGAAACAACCCAGATGTCCCTCAACCCAATGAATGGATAAAAAACAAAATTGTGATATATTTACACAATGCAATACTATTCAGCTATCAGAAACAAGGAAATCATGCAATTCGCAGCCAAATGGATGGAACTACAAAAGCTCATCCTGAGTGAGCTAACTCATACTCAGAAGGATGCACATGGCATCTATTCACATATAGTTGGATTTTAGCCATATAGTACAGGATAACTATCCTACAACCAATACACCAAAAGGATCAGGAACATAGACTTTGTTACCTATTAAGGGGACAATTTGCCCTGGGAGTGCCACCATGTTGGCTCCCAGTGCAAGAAAAAGCTCTTAGCCTGCATATTCTGTTGAGCTGAGAGGGGCTGATATGTAGGGACACTCCACATCAGAGGAGTGGAAAGGGTGGGAGAAGGAGGTGAGAGTGGAAGGGTGGAATGAGGGCACTGTGATGGAGATGCAACTTGAAGCAATAAAAAAAAAAAGGCATAGAAGCTGTAGTGTATCCCAGTGTGTCCCACAGATCTTTACTTGCAAACATTCAATGCAATGAGTTATTGGTCTAGTCGAAGCCTCCAAGAAAGAGTATTTCTATTTAGCCCAAGCTGACCTCAAAATCATGGCAATCCTTTTGTCTCAGCCTCCAGGGTTCTGGTATTATAGACATGCACCACCATGACCAGCTCTCCTTCCTAATAAGCTGGAGAGAGAAAAACAAGTTACTATATGGTCTCTCTTGTAGAGAGAATCTTTAAAAAAACAGTTATTTGATATACATTGAGCATAGACTTAGGGGAATATGGAGTCTGAGGACAATAGAGGAAGCATGCCCAACAGCTTGAGCACTGAAGATGAACAGGAGCAGTATGTCCTATGTGTCTGTTGAGGGTAGAAGATGATAGTTTGAATAGTACTGTGTTGTACATTTCAAAATAACTAGAAAAGGGAGCTCATAATATAGCTTCAATGTTCTCACCCAGAGAAATGATAGTGTTAATAGGTTAATTATCTTAATTTGATCATCATAAAATATATACATGAATCAAAATATTACATTACTCTGTAAAAACATATAACTATGTATCAATCAAAAGCAATAACAAAACAAGAATATCTTAGATTTTTTCCACATTAAGATATCAAGATCTACTCAATCCTGTTTCTTTTTTATTCTACCAAATATGTCATCAAATCTATACAGAATGACTTATTTCTATTTCTCTATTCTCCATTTTTGTCTTGAACAATAAACATTTAAGGTGTTTCCAAGATTTCCAACATGAGGGATATGGCTTTAACTAACCTCACACATGAAGTGATTTAAGTACATGCCACATAGCTTTTTCATATACAAGCTCATCATCCGTGTTTAAAAGCAAGGAGTTTCATGTAAAACCTATAAAATTTGAGGTTATTTGCTTGGAAGAGCAATAAAACTGGTCATTGTTCTATCCTGGCTTTGGAGCTAAGGAGTTACTGTCCTGTCCAGGTGAAGCACACCCTCTTCTGCTTATCAACGCCACTATGAAGCTTTGTTCAACTAGTGGCATGAGGCCTCAACAGATGCAGGTCTTTGGGTTTGTTTTGTTGTTTTGCCCTATTCAAGATTTACTGTTATCAGAAACTTTGGTGGCATGGTTTCAATTATTCTTGCAGTCTCTGAAAACAAAGAAGAAGAGAAGGGTGGTTATAAAAGAAAGGCAGGAAAGAAAAGGGATACCAGTATTGGAGTATATTGGAGTATTTTAGCTTAGCATTCAATGTTATGCCTTCTGCCTCTATAGAAAGTTGTAATGATATTTGTTTTTAAGATTTGTTTTTAAGGATGCCAGTAACTTTCATGAGAGCTGTTATTGAAAATGTAGTATATTGTGCTATCCAAAGTTATTTGCATAAATTCTCAGTATACATTTTCACTTATCAGGACTGGAGAGATGTCTCAACAGTTGAGAAAGCACTGCCTTTTTTTTTTTTTTCTTTTAGAGGACATAGGTTCAGGTTCTAACACTTACATGACTTCTCACAAACAACCCTAACTCTTGTCCCACGGGACCTGACACTCTCTTCTGGCATCTGAGTGCACCAAACTCGTGTGTGGTACATAGAGAACACTCATACAGGTATTCATACAAAATAAAATTCTGCTTCTGTTTGAATTTCAAATAAGAAAAGTGTCTTGTTGGCTGAGTGCAGTATTCTTTGTCTTGTCAAAGAATTAAAATGAGACAATCCACAAATTCTAGCCTTGCATTAGGAAACAAAGAAATCCTTCAGTCAGATTCAGACTCTAGTCCCCTAGAGCTCTGTAGAGTTCAGCTTTCCAAAGTATCCCTTCCAGTGAATGATCCCCATTTCACACACACACACACACACACACACACACACACACACACACCCCTCTGTTCATGATCCCCATCTTCAGCCAATTTTGGAATGAATGTATTTAGGATCCCAAATGAGTATCTTGATGACTAAAGCTCTGTGCCATTTATTTCATTGATATGTCATAATCCATAATGTAGGTAATTGTATTTACAAAAATATACATTGTCCTGAGGGGCCCAATAAACCCATTTTCATTCTGAACAAAATTCAAATGGCACATAAATATGTATATTTCTACTGGATTAGCTTTAGGAAAAAAAGGGAAAATTACTTCCCACTGAGTTCAAAGAATTTTCTCCATTTTAATCTGTGAATGTTTTGTTGGACTCTGCATCATGGAAATGGGTAAATGTGATGATTGAGCCTGGCTGTCAACAAATAAATTCAAAGATGTCTAGGACAGGTGACATGTGTCTCTGTGTGTCTGTGAGTGTTCGGATACACATGGATTGGTGAGTTGGGGTAGAGGGAGAAGACTGGCCCAGAATGTGGTAACACCATCCCACAGTCAGACCAGCATGGAAGGAAGCTAGAATAAGGCACCCTGAGAGTTCCAGAACATGTCCATGACCGTTACCAAAGACTGTTGACTTCAGAGCCCAGCATCTTTGGCCTTTTAAGGAGGGCTTAATACTAGGCACCCTTCAGGGACTTTCCAGGCCTTCCACACAGGACTGGGCCAGCTTCTCAAACTGATCAACTATTATGCTCTCCAAGTCTTCAGCATGCAGCTGGCTACTGTTGGACTGCCCAGCTCTATTGTGTAAGCCAACTGACTACGTCTCCTTTCATAACATATCCATTAGTTCTACTAGTTCTGTTTCCCTAGAGAACTGGTTAATGTCATGGGATACACATATAAAATATTTTAAAACAGCATACTGGGCTTTGTGTTTAAAAATGGATTATTCCTACTGAAAATGCAGCTTCATCTAATAGTTCCTTGTATATACACAGTGGCTTAATGAAGTTCTAAGTCCTTTTAAAGACTCTGATTTGAAATCCAGAGTCTTAATTCTCAGCTAAACTGTGAGCTGCTCACAAAGGCTTCTCACTTGACCATTCATGTCTTCCGGGTTTGAGATCTAAAAGGACAACCAACTGTGAAAGCTCATTGGAAAGAGCCGGACACCTGCTCCAGGACTGTGTGTCTTTCTTCAACTGTGTGAGCTTAAAGATGTGACTGGAGCCCATCATTTCCTTCCCCCATAGACTGTAGCTTCTACAGCTCAAGATTTGTCATGATAACCAAGAATATAATATGTGAGAGTCACTGGGAAAAGTAACAATAATATCTGCTACTAAGTGACTTGTGAATGTTAACAAAACTTTAGATTCTATAAGAGACTAAATTATTGAAATCCTCATATTTTACAGACAGAAAAACCAAGAGTCAGAGTAGTCTAAAGGCCACAGAAGTGCCAAGAGTTGATAATGACCAGCCTAAAGGAGCAGAGTCTAAGCCACCAACCTGCCTCTCAAATGTAAGGAATCGAGATCAATAAACTCCCACAGAGCCCTAAAGTTAGACAAATTTCTTTGAAAAATGCCTTTCCTGATGTCTTAGCTGACATCCGTTCAGGCTCAGAAAAGGAGAAAGGAATGCTCCCTGCCTCCCTCCTACAGGACTGGATCCTATTTTGCAAAAGTGGGTAGAAAACACTCCTCCTATTGGTGCACTGCATGCGTCGAGTGGATTATGACGCAGCATGGAAAGGAGGTAACATGACTGAATCTTTCTGACTCTACATTTTCCTGTGTGGGAGATCTGAGAGCTTGGTGAGACCATAAGAATGCCATGCTGTGCTTTCCCACCTCTACACCACGTACAGAGAACTGATCTTTGCTGAGGATGCTGAAACACATGCACGAGCCCTCCAGGGTCATGTGTGCCTGTTGGGGCATGTGTATGAGATCATCAATGGCCAGAACCATTGCTCTGTGCTGCCTCAATTTTTATCTGTAGATAAGTTTCCTTCTTTCTCCCCATTCCTCAAGACATGAGGTGAATGACAGAAGGGGAAGGAATTCCAGGTACCTTCTGGTGTCTTTCCAATATTACCCAAACATAGTCGGCTCTTCCATTGCCAGTAGGATCAAGCAATCCTTACCTAGGTATCATTCCCCCATTGAGGTAGGAGATGAGCAAGAGGTATCAACGATGAGCTAGACGACAACACAGGGCATTTAAAACGAGGAAAGAGAAAGGGGCAACGTGCATGCAGTGGAAGCAGCGGTGAAGAATTGTCAGCAGCTCGGAATACTATGAAATGAATAAGAAAGTCAGCAGATGTTCACCGATGAAGAGATGAAGGTTCAGAGGAACTATGGCATCCTCTGGCAAGCTCTTCACAGACCCACGATGCTTTTCCAAGTCAGGTCCTTCAAACGTGATTAAAGTTCTCCAGACTGTGCATCTCAGTTGCTTCAAAGGAAGCCTGCCTGCATTCTCTTAGCTTCAGAGACAGATTGAATCACTAGGTTATGGGAAATTGAAATCACAAACACAAGTGGTCCAGTCAAGGCCCAGACCATGGAGCCATTAAGTGGTAGACAATTACTTCCCAGAACTGTCTCTATATGCTCCAAAAAACCCAGTCCTTCCAAGGACTCACAGATCCTTACAAGATTCATTAAGCTACCAAGTGTATCTGATATGCCTCTTAAAATTGTCATTACCCAGAACTTCTGTATGATTATCTGTTACCCTTAGATTTCTACAACTACAACCACAACATATTTTTAGTGTTCCTGTATCCCTACACAGGGTCACAGAATAGAGAGTTTCAAGTTTAGATGACCTACCCTTTCAACTTAAATAAGACAGTATCCTCCACGTACCCCATATCTCTTAATTCCATTTGGTAGACTTTCAGTATCATTGCTAAAAGGCATGTGATATGATAAAATGGACTTAGGATCTATCACCCAACCAAACATCTACCTGCGGACAACTGCCTAAGCACTCCTGGTTTTCTCCTTCATAAAACAGATTTTTAAAAAATTTTTCTTCCAGAAGTTGTTAAGAAGAATTGTGTTAACATAGAATCCTTCTAGTGTAGAGTAAGGAGTGCTATGGTTTGAAAGAAAAATATCATGTGTTTTCTCTCCTTTGCAAAACCTACATTTCATAAAGATACATAAAAACACTCTCAACTTTCTATCTCTCTATCTGTCACTGTCTCTCTCTCTTTATGTGTGATGTATGTGTGTGTGTATGTATATGTATGTGTGTGTGGGAGTGAGTTGTGTGCATGTATGGATGCATTTGTGGTATGAACGTATGTGTGTATGTATGTCTGTTTGGTGTGTACATATGTGTATGTGTGTGTGTGGGTGGTTGTGTGTATATGTGTGTGTGGTGTGGGTTTATGTGTGGTGTGGGTGTATGACTGGAAAGCAGAATCATGGGGAAATGAATGAGACTAGAGGAGGACAGAAAAAAAAAGGAGGGGAGGGAGTGAATATTGTTACAATACATGATGTACTTGAAGAAAACTGTCTTTATGAGGCCCATCATTATGTAGAATGAATAAATACTATTTTTTTATTTTATATTTATATTTGGAATTTCATACAGGCATAAATTAAAATAAGACCATATTTACAACTTTCCTTGTGTCCCCTCCAACTTCCATGTCTTTGTGTGTGTGTTTCTGTGTGTGTGTCTGTGTCTGTGTGTGGGGGGTGGGAGGTGAGCCTCACTAAGTCTGGCTAGTGCTTCCTATAAGTGCATGGGTATGGGTCATCCACTGTATCATGGTCCTACTTGTCGCTATGAATTGAAAACAGAATGTCCGTCTCTCACCTACTGCCAGTAATCTCTTCATAAAAGATGGGACCTAGTCATTTTCTAACCCATCTATGTTGGATCAATCAATATGCTTATTGATACCATATTATCCTTACCACCAACAAGGCTCAAGGGCCATTGTGGAAAGAATATAAGAGCCAGAAGATGGGGAGGAATGATGTGAAACTGTCTTCCAGACATGACATGGCTGATATCCTCCCAAACTCTGGTGGGTTTTGTCACTGCACAAGACTTATATGGGGCTAAGCACTCAGTCTCTACTCTCACCATTTTGGCAGTCATGTCTTGCCATTGGTCTCCACTGCCAAAGAAGTTTCTCTGGCTAAGGGCAGCCCAGCTCTGTGACATAAGCATATTTAGAAGATAATCCAGTAAAGACAACCACTTAGCAAAATAGCAACAGCGTGTTTCACCCTAGAGCCTATGGTCTCCAGAGCTCTGGGCCTTTGACAGGGTATTTGGAACCAGACATGAAATTCCCTACCACAGAGCAGGCTTCAGACACCACCGCAATGCAGTCACTTACCCCATAACAGTTGCACCACTGTTGCGCAATGCTTGCAGATCACTAATGCAGCATGAAGGGCACCATGATTGCAGATCACTAATGCAGCATGCAGGGCGCCATGCTTGCAGATCACTAATGCAGCATGCAGGGCCCAGAACTGGGTAAGACCATGATCAGGAAACTAGAAAGGAGCTTTTCATTTTGGAGGGGGAGACATGTTAAGGGGGAGGGAATAGTAGATAATATATAGCCAATATAAAAGTAGAACACTGGGGGGTCAAAACACTTGAATAGGGAGGCGCATGCGACTATGGGGAAAATCAAGGTGAAGGGGAGGGCTAACCCAGAAGAAGGCATGAAACTGACATGGAATTCTATGATCTCACAACCAAACTTTAAAAAACGTGAAGGACAGTAGAACATGTTGAAGGGATAAAAAAGATTAAATTTGATAACTTATATTAGTAGCCAAGAGATAATGCCATGTCCTTCACAGGTGCTCCTGATTTACTAGCTAACACTACTATTGTTGCCACTATTGTTATTAATCAAAATAGACAACAAGGAAAAAAGCATAGAAAACCATGGATCACAGGAGACCTTCCATAGCAAATGAAGTTTCAAACACACAACCCATTCCTTCACGTCCCTAAACCATTTGTCTATCTCTATTTGCGACGAACAACTGAAAACATTAGCTTCTGACTCTGCCCCTGAAGCAGACTGTGAAATCTGCAAAATCACAAAGAAGTTTGCTGATATTTATAATTTCCCTGCTTCTGTTGGTGTCTAGCAAGAACAATAATTGATAAATACTGACTGAATGAGTGAACAGGTGAATTAAGAAGGATCTGTCAACACAAACACAGACTTGCGCAGCAGAAATGTAATCTCCAGGTAGATTTGGAGATGTACTATGAAATTAGTTTATAACACTTCCCTAAATGTCAGTAGGAGGTAGCCAACCTAAACTATAATTAATTAAAAGTAATCTTTTAGATTTAGACTTGACAAGTCTAAACTTGTCAAGTGTAGACTGCTATAAAGGATGTTAAAGGAAAAAACTGTAGTGACCACAAACATCAAGTGACAAGGGCCAGGCCAGCAGTGATATGGTGGATAGGGTCTACCTTCTGTTGATCCACTCAGGCATGAGGTTCACAGACAGAGAATGTTCCGGGTCTTCAGACAGAAGCATCTCTTGGGAGGAGGGAGACGATTCATCACGCTACCATGACTTGACAGGACTGTCCCTTGAGCATGCCCAGCTCTGATTCTATATTCACCAAGAAATGTTCTGAACTGTCAAGCATTTTCCTGAGTGAACTCACAGTCTCAGGCCAAGTTTTTCTCCAGCTGTAAATTAATAAGCCTGCATTCTTAACAGAATTGGGTGAAGGGGGGAGTATTTCATGGACCAATTATGCAGTGCCTAATCATGCCAG
Organism: Lophiomys imhausi; assembly: GCA_907164525.1. NCBI lineage: Eukaryota > Metazoa > Chordata > Mammalia > Rodentia > Muridae > Lophiomys > Lophiomys imhausi. Next base: position 7,911,562 of record CAJQZJ010031868.1, read on the forward strand.
GAAAAATGATAAAATCAAATTTCTAGTGTGATAAAACTGTGGGCTGGATGCTGAAAGGAAGGAGATAAATGTTGGACAGTTCAGGTCTTTTGGCCTTGCCTGTCATAAGAACTCCAGTGAGCAAAATCTACAAAGAAAAGCTAAGGCTGGGAGCAACCCCAGTCCTCATTCTCATAAACCTCCTTGCAGTACTTCAGAGTTCAAAGAAATAATTTGAGGACTACAACAGCAAAACAATTTCCTACTTCTCACTATGCACCAAACAGAAGATCAAAAGACAACAGATGTATCCTGTGGTCAAAGAACTATTGGTTGGCTAACAGGAAGAACTTTGGACAGAGCAGTGAGAATGGTTACACAGAGTGACTGTCAATTCCAAGGTCTTCAGCTATTCCAATACAACATGGACATTGATCCAACTCGGGTTATTTTCAAACCTGTCCCCTAGTCCCATCTGGCTTCATGACCCTTCCAATATACTCATATGGTATCACGATGATGTATTAGCTCTGAGAACATAAGTCAAGCTGATCATCCCATCCTGTGTAAATGAAATAACCACCCAGGAGGCTTCTTACCTTCCCAACACACTGAGATGGCACTGATTGATTAGGCATAGACAAGCTGTGCTCTATGAACCAAGATCAAGTCTCAACTCATTTTCATCTTGACAATACAGAACATACTAGAAGGTGATAGTATCCATAGACATTTTGCTTGTAGTTGCAAAAATATGGAAGATCAGTAAAAATCCTTGTGTATAGAATCATAGAGCCCTATGCTTATGTGAAAACAGTCTAAATACAGCCTGAGACTCTCTCTCACTCTGATCCCCTCTCTCTTGTCTCTCTCTGTCTCTTTCTCTCTCTGTGTGGGAGGTGTGTCTCTCTCTCTCTCTTCCTGAACTCTGAGCCTTTTATATTCAACTTCTCCTTTTTGTTCTAATTAATCACTTCTGTTTAGATCCTCTGTGACAGGCCACGGCTCCCATCCACACTCCCCAACACAGCAACACAGCCCCTATCAGTCACATGTAGCCACTGAGCCCTTAAAATATGGAAGTGAGGGCTCTTAAATATTTATTTTCTTAAGCAGTCGCATATAGATAGCATCTACTGTTTTGAACAGTATGGGATCTGTTCCATAGAACTAACAGGGTGTTTTAATCATGATCTTCACCTTCAAAACAACGAAATTTGTATAAATCTCAAAAATTAAAACTACTCCCTTTCAGCCCCTCAACAAATTCATAGTCTCTAATAAGATTTAAGCCCTTTAAACTGATAGTCTTAGTCTAAGAACTTCAAGGGAAAATTACCGCAAAGAAAAGAGCAAATTTTTTTTAGGCAATAAATTTGAGCAGCAGTTTAAATCCATGAACCCATCCTTCTGAGTCTGTTCTGGCTCTGCCTATCAATAGAACATTAATGGCTGATTAGCAGATACTGAGGATTTGTTGATTTGGCACGAGGGGAGCTGTGTCTGGCTCTTCGATTAGGTGTCCCTGGGTAAGGATTTCACAGGACTGCACTCCGCCTTGCCCAGAGCTGACTGTGAGCCAGGGCAGCAGCGACGGCCTTCAGCCTGCAGATGGTTCAATCTAGAGCGAAAGCGCCGCCTACAGGCCGTCGGGGGATATGGCCTCGCTTAACAGGGTCTTCATTCATCCTGACAAGAAGCCTATACTGTAGAAAATCTCATCTCCAAATCCTGCCACAAAAATCACACGTTCATGGGGGTGTGAGGAGGTGGATAAAGTGAAGCATTTGTCAATTCCATCTCGCCAAAACACTTACTCCCTGACTCCACACAGCGAAGCACTTCATCTCAGATGCAAGCAGCCTCAGTCCATCGCCAGCCTCCTCCTTCCCCCCCCCCAACCGCTCCTCCCCACCCCCCAACCCGTGCCCTTTAACCCGGAGCCAGAGCCTGAAGTCCCAAGGTGCTCTCACAGATGTGGGTGCCACTGTGTAGTCTTCCTTTTTATTTGAATTGAACACGGTAAGTGATTTCCCTGACAATGAGGTACTTATTAAGGAATCTGGAGATAGAATTAGATCCTCCTACCTTCCCTTCATTTCATGACAATGGAGTAATCTATTGTTACATCAAATGCATTAGAGTTGAGCATAATAACCCTGCTATTTTTACCGCTGCACCAGCACCTTTACTGGATGTACACTTATGAGAGACAAAGCAGAATGGAGATTTTTTTAAGTTTCTGTTTCTGACACTGATTCCTTGGGATGTTTTCATCCCCCAGAGGGCCCTGGACAAAACACTAGCCCTGAGTCTACGGGAGGTGTTTTTATCCAGAAAGCAGACTGCCAGAAAGCTGAGCTCCTAGGAAGGAACACCCTTACAGTGTTTAGGGATTGGACATTTGTGGAATCAGTGGTATTGTCACCAGACCCAGAACATAACCACAGATGGACCCTTCATAGGAACTCCATTTTGCACTCACTTGGGTGACTAGGAATAGAGTAAGTCACGGAAATAAGTTACTGAATGTAGAGCCACAGGAAGGTATCAGAGGGCATCTCTGCCCAGAGAGCTGTCAATGGCCACCATTAGTTCATTAATTTATTCAATAGCTATTAGATCACAATAAGCAAACAATACAAAAAATACAGAGAGACATGCTTGTTACTTCAGCTAAGTATTTTTGCTTTGTTCTGCTTTTCGTGACAGAGTCTCTGGTACATCATGCTAGCCTCTGAGGCCAGCACTGAATTTCTGATCTTCCTGCCTCTGCCTCTCAAGAGCTGTCGTAGCAGGCATGTCCAACTATGCCCAGCCCGATAAAATATTTTTGGAGTAAAAATAAAGGAACAGGAGGCCTAGAGAGATGTCTCAGCAGTTAAAAGCATGTCCTGCTCTTTCTGTAGACCTGAGTTCAATTCCCAGCATGCAAAATTATAGAGAGGCTCTCAACTACCTGCAACCTCAGATGCAGGGACAACCAATCCCTCTTGCCTTCACCAGCATGTGCTGTCACATGCATGAGCACACACACACACACACACACAGAGCATTCATTTTGCTCATAAGCTTAGAATTCCAATAAGGCTTAGGGAGAAAGGCAACCTTCTGCTCCATGTGCAGTCAAGTTCATCTGGAGAGTCAGTACCCCACTTCTAATATGATCCCAACATGATTGGCTAGTGAGTACAGGTTGTGAGCTGTGAGCATTGCTTGGCTGAAGAGCTGAGGAGTTGATTTGTAAAGCCAGTCATGTGTATGTACTTCTCAGATGTATTCTAGCGGCATCATGGTTATCATTTGAAATCAAGACGCTAAGAATATTCACACCAAGGAAATAAGCAAACTTTATCGATGAGTCGTTTTCTCCTTCCATCGCACACATGAAATAGTTGATGATTCAACACTGAACAGCCCGTCACTACCTTGAACTGTCGTGAGGACTGAAGGCTTTGGAATCTCTCTTCATCTACCTTTCAACGATGCCTTAAGCTAGTAAGAGTTACAATGGCTTGTCATAAAGCACAAAATAATGAAGCCCTTAAAGGTAAAGAAGCAGAAGACTCCAAGATGGAAGTTGAAGGTGTACGGAAGACTGGGGAAGCAGTTAAGGTTCAGAGATCTCCAAGTAGAACCAAATGTTTGAAAATGACTGTAGACTAAAGGGATACTGTCAGTTTAAAAATTTAATTCATGAGGAAGTCAAGATAATTCTTAAGTCTTTCAGGACTACCACAGGGGTGGTGTCTGTACATGACAAGACAAATTATTAAATATATTACTTTAATAGAGAAACTTGGAGTCCTCCTGAGTTCTCTGCTCTGTGGTATTATGGACACAACTTCACATGCAGCATGTGAGATGGTCATATTTTCTGCTGGTCAAGTGGTCTAAGCTTGTAAATGGAATAAAGTGTATCAATATTTCATGAGGTCCTTTTTCAGAACACTACTTCCTCCAGGTGTTGCGCCAACTGAACAAGACTGAGCGAGGACCACTAACTTAAATGAACCCTTCATTAGTGGGATGCAGGAGGGGATATGTTTTAACCAGGTGGGACACTTTACTTTGCACCATTGTCTGCTCTGAACAGCTGCCAGGCCTTCACCACAGGGCAGAAAGACCAGCAATCAGCAAACTGGCATCTCATTTTTGAAGGTTTTTCTATCCTGGTCTTCCGGAAGCTCAAAGAAGCCAGAAGCGTTTTGAAGGCAAATTTAGCCTGAAGACACAGAGCCATATGGTGGTCCAAAAAGACATGTGATCTTAAGATTAGATTGCATAAATATAAAGTGAAAATTATAATCAAATTAAGGAAAAATGAAAAAGGCTATTATGTATTAGTAACCCTAGTTCTACCATTCTGAACTGTTTTGAGAAAGTGTGTGTGTGTGTGTGTGTGTGTGTGTGTGTGTACTATTTTATCTCTAAGTCCTAGAAAATTGTTTATCAAATAAAACTATATATTAAAAAGCCACTAAGTTTATGAGTAAAATATCCCTCTTAATATTAGAAACAAAAAACTACAAAATGAAAATAAAGGACATACCTCTGAATACCATTAGACCTAACTGTACTTTTACAGGCACTAGAAATGGTGATGTTGAATTCCCCAATATTTAGAGTTCATAAAAATGAAAGTTAGTAATAAAACTCCATGTTAACATAAAATTCAAGAATAATTACTTATCAACGTTTTTGCATTTTCTAATAGTTTCCAAATGGATTCAAGATAATTTTCCTTTTCTAGACCAAAGTTGTTATGTACTCTCTCTCTCTTTCCTTTCCTCTCCCTCTCTCTCCTGCTCTTTCACACCCTCATTATCTTGCTCTCAGTACCAACTTATTAATAGTTGCTTTTTTATAGTCACTGATTCTTTTAAATAAATAAATGTGTGACAAAGCCAAGGTTCCCTGTTTCATGAATGACTTCTCTCTTCCTCTATTCAAGTACATATTTTTACCGAAGCTAGCTCTTCTGATTTTCCTTGATGACTCCTTTTTTATTTATCATTTAAAAATTAATATCAGCATCAAGCCTTGGGGAGAGAGATGGACATCATGGAGCCATAAGTGACAACACCTTCGAATAAAATGCACATCAAAGACAGAAAACAGAATAAAACCCTTTGTTGGCAATGTGGGGTAAAATGCCCCAAAACCTACTACTATTGGTTTCAATATGACCAGACTTTAAACTACCATTTAAACTTCAACCCAGAATTATATAATAGAAAGGAATATAATCTGAAAAAATATTCAAAGACATTTTTTAAATGGAAAAGCAACCCAACCTATACCCCATAATGGCACAGGCCTGTAAATTCCAACACATAAAAGATAGTGGTTCAAGGATCTGGGGATCTTGAATTTTAGGCCATCCTGGTCTGCCTAACAAAACTCTCCCTAAAAGAAAGAAAGGAAGGAAGAAACACTCACCTACACTTACAAACATACACAGAGACAGAGAGAGAGAGAGAGAGAGAGAGAGAGAGAGAGAGATTTTAGTATATCTATATGGCATATAATTACCACAGATCTCTATGTACAGTTTCACTCCATTTGAGGGTGGTGTGTGTGTGTGTGTGTGTGTGTGTGTGTGTGTGTGTGTTGCATCAGTTCTAAAAGGTATTAGAATTCTTAATAACAGTGATTAATGGTACAGGGATTGGGATATTTCTGTTTTGTTCCTTAATATTTTTCTTTATTTTCTAAAACTACCACAAGTCTTACTCTTGTATCCAAAAAAAAAAACTAAGGATGCTTTAAACAAGATGCCAATAAATATCCCTGCAATTAAAATATGTAATTCTCTGAATTTCTTCTGAGAATGAACTATGGATATCGATTTACTTCCTTTGGGGTCAGGTGTGACTCCATTCTCTTTATCTCCACCTCTCTTCTCTCAGCATGACTTGCTCTTGAGAGCAGGAGTCGTCCAGGAGACAGTGTAGGACAGAAGATGTACAAGGCCCTCTGTCTCCCTTCCATACTGCCACCATCTGTTTCCTGCTTTCCCTGGAGCCTTAGAAGCCAGGGACACTTCCTGTCTTTTTTTTTTAATAATTTATTTTTTATTTCTTCAAGTTACATCTCAATCACAATCCCCTCCCTACTCGCCCCTCCAGTCCCACCCTTCCACCCTCCTCCCCCTCAACCCCCCCATCCTCTTCTCTTTTTTTTTTTTTTTTTTTAGATTAAGGTATTTCTTTTTTCCCCCCAACAGCTCTCCCTTTCAGTCCAAAAAATGGTTCTTTTTCTTATAACTATAAATACAATACAAAACAACAGAAATAAATAGGCCACAATTATAAGAGTTATATGGCTTAGCATACATCTTATTCTTGCCCTTTCTTCTGGCCTGGACATAGCAAACAGACTGAGTGAAAAATGGCTCTTACTTGTCACTGGGACGCGTGTAAGAGCCAGTTTTCCTCCTTTGTTGATATTTACAAGTTGTGGGCCACTGGCATGATTTAATTAAGAAAAGACAGTGCCAGAGCTGCCTGCTTCTGATGGTATTTTCTGTGTTGATCTTCTTCATTCAATGATCTCAGCAAAGTGAGAAAAGCTTTGGCTTGTTGTTGTTTTGGGGAGGTTGTTGTTGTTTGGTCCCCTATGGTCCATTTATTTTATATATACCAAGAGGCCATGAGCATTCACAATTTTTGACCTAATTATTCCATTTCTGAGAATATAGCCTCCCCCCCAAACAACTGGAAATTCACAAGGTCAAATATATGTTATGAGGTGTGCACCAAAGCATAGCTTATACTAACAAACGCTAGAAGCATCCTGAGTGACCAGCAATTGAAAAAGTAATCATACAAAAAGACATATTCAAAAAATTTAAATTATAGTCATTAAAATTAATAACTGAGACTAGGTTACAATTCTTGGGTATTATAAAAAGTATTCAGCAAATTCTTGAGCATAACTTTAGTGAAAATTAAGTTAGAATTTCAGTAATATTTAAGCCTAAGTAAAAGGGTATAAGAAAGTCTGAAAGAACAAGTAGATATTATAAAAGAAAAACATCAATTTTTTTCTTCTACTTAGCTACTTTCATTAGCTTGGAATATGTTTAAACACCAGTATAAAGATGTGTATTAATATGATGAGCACCAAAGAAGCTCCAATTGGAGGTGGTTGTGTTAGTGGCAAGCTTGTCACTGGGCAAGAAAAATCCCATGCTTCAACTGCAGACAGAATGCTGTCCAAAAAGAACAAAACTCAGAAGCAGGTAAGTCGACAGCCTAGCTCTGCCAAGACAGGGTAGACAAGTCCTTCATAATTCCTGTTTTACAATTAATGTCTGTCAGAAACACGGGCCAAAAGGCTGAAGATAGATGCTGTAATGTATGGAGAGAAAGTGGGAACTGTCCAGGCAGCTAGTTATATGTCATTTCTTAGTTTTGGAAGCTGCTGGTACAGCACTTCCTGTATAATCAAATATATTTGTCCTTCTCAAGACTCTGATGTGGTTGAAGACTAGATAGTTATAGTCTCAGGGGGTCTCATAGCTAAATTTTGAGTTGTTTAGGAATTAGGAGGGTGTTCTGGATCTAAGAAGATGTTTTTAAGTTGGTGGTGCAAGTTAGGATAGAAGCCGAGTTGGATATAGAACTTTAAATTCATGGAGATGGTTAGATAGTAGAATATTATAGTCAGGTGCTAAATACATATGGACTGGACACTGGGAATGTATGTTATGCCTTGTAATTCTCATAATTGTGGCCTAATTATTCTTGTTGTTTTGTATTGTATTTGTTGTTATAAGAGAAAGAACCATTTGTTGGACTGAAAGGGGGGTGGAGATATACCTTAAAACGTTAAAAAAGAAAGAAAGAAAGAAAGAAAGAAAGAAAGAAAGAAAGAAAGAAAGAAAGAAAGAAAGAAA
>CAJQZJ010031868.1:7919453-7930179 GCA_907164525.1 Lophiomys imhausi
AAAGAAAGAAAGAAAGAAAGAAAGAAAGAAAGAAAGAAAGAAAGAAAAGAACCAGATGGAGGTGTGTGAGGGGGCAAAGAGTGGGAGGGAGGGTGGGACCAGAGTGGGGAGTAGGGAGGGGATAGTGATTGAGATGTAACTTGAAGAAATAAAAAATAATAATTTTTTAAACAGTAAATATGCACAAAAAAGTTAAAACATAAAAAAATATTCACAAGCAGAGTGGTATATATCTGTTATCACAAAACTCTTGAGACATTAGAACTAAAAATTCAAAACCAGCCTGGGCTACAAAGGGAAACGCTCTTTCAACAAAACAAAACTAAATAAAATAAACAAACAAACAGGGGAGGGTATGTATTAGAAGTTCTTAAACTTCTAATGTTGAAATGAAGCTTCCTTTCTTCTCTCACTTCATCCCAGCAGGACAGCAATATGTTTCTGGGAACAACAAAGGGGTCCCATGAATGGACCTGGGAGTACAAAGGGGGTCCCATGCATGGACCTGGCAAAGCTTCTCTTTTCTTCTCATTTGAAGACCTCTGTTTTGACCACTAAAGACCAAAATGTTTCAGTGTACCATCAGCCATTTGTGAGCCAGTGGTTGTCACTGGACCTGCCGGTGACACCTCTGTCTCTCTTCCTCTGCATCATTATTCTGACATGCAGTAGCACTTCTGCAGGGACCTTTGAGTTCCCATAATACATCTCTGCAACAAAGGGTGCCCCTCCACCTTCATGGGTTTTGCCAGAAGCTGCCACTGGAGAGACTCTAGTAAGCCAGTACTCACTGTGACCAAGGTCATGAAGATCCTTTCTTTCATTCTTCCTGTCATTCAAACTCTGTTTCTAGGCCTAATGCCACCTCCCATTCTTGTCATTCTCCTTTATTTTGTGGGTCTCTTCTTTCTTCCATTCAAAAAATCTCAATCACTTGTTATCATTCATCAGGTTCTGGGCCTCAGTCAAGTGTTCCCAGGTTCTTGGCCTCTTATTCAAAATACTTTTAAAAGGGGGGGTGGTGGTGCTCACACAAATTTTTTGAGGTCTCAAGGAAATCTTTTTCAAAGCAAAGCAATAATACAGATCAGAAGTATGCTGTAAAATATTATCTCAAATCCAAAAACTAAGAGTAGAGTAAGGCATGCTCATGAGTGAATGCCTTTGTGGTAGCTTCTAAATGTACCTGTTCAGCTTTGGAGAGAGTGACAGTAGGTCACATGAGTCAGGATTCTCCAGGGTGCCCTAGTTGTTGTTTGGAGAACTCCTTTAAGTTCAAGGAAAGGAAGAGTGTGCTTTCTGGGGTGCATGGTGAGAGTGTTTTGCCATTTTAATTGATAGTTACATCACTTTCTTCATATGGCACATGTGGAAAATGCATCTTCCCATACTGCATCTGACTTTAATCAGATATGTTCCCAATTACCCATAGGCATATTCATAAACAAGGGGTTCTCCCTAACACTTGGAAGACACATTTTGCCTTACTGTATATGTACCCCAAAGCAGTCCAGGTTAGATCATTCCTCCTACCCCCACACCCAAATGCACTGGAAATATGTTTGAATATAAATTGTCTAAATTTGATGGGTAATAAAACCCATTCCACTATTCAGAAAAAGAATGTGTGTGCATCTCCATGAAGATAAGGAACACTGTGTTCCTTCTTGCATTATTTGGAGGAGGGTATGTGCCCAAACCAGGTAGAGTCCCAGGTTGCTAATCTATCCCCTATGCTTGCCTACTTAACTCCCCTTAGGGTAACTAGTGTTTCCCAAGCCATGTATATGCATTAGATTAGTTGTCATTGGACAGAAATACCCGACCAAAAAACCTGAAGGAAGGAAGATTTCTTTTCCTTGTGATTTTAAATGTTTCAGTCTGTGGTGATGAAAAGGGCATAACAGAGCAACTCTCACTGAGGGGGACGGCAGGCAGAGCTCCGAGAAATAACAGAACAGACCCATGTAATATGAGGTCTCCAAAGATACATTGTTATTGATCAATTAAATGCACATAGGCCCCATCTTTTTCAGTTTACACCTGCCCAACAATTTTATTAAAAGTTTAATCTGTCAGTGAATTAAACTATTCCTTTGGTCAAGTTCTCATGATGTATTCATATCTAGAAGTTCCCTCAGACACACACACACACACACACACACACACACACACACACACACACACAACCTATGCTTTCCAATCTCTTAGGTGTGTCTCAACCCAATCAAGTTGGCGATCAGGGTTAACATCAGAATGCTCCCAGAGAAGGCAAAAGTCCCTATTGGGGATTCCTCAGAATGAATGACTAAAGACAGATGGACATATATCCTGGTAGAATTCAGGACCTACAGAATTTGCACAGCTGGGAGCACTGAGCTTTGGAAAAGGTGCTCAGGGAATTATAGATGACTTATTTTTCTAAAGCTTTATTTTCCAAAATTTTTATGTTTACCTTTCAACCTAAAATAATAAAAGTATTTCTCAAAATCCTCAGCATGAATCAAAAAATTCCCTAGAAGCCAGAATAATTCCCACTTGAGTATTGTTTCATTGTCTTCAGTCCACCCCTTTATGTAGCTTAATGAGGCTGATTGTAGTCTAGTCCATTTGCCCATCCATCCATCCCTCCATCCCTCCATTCCCTCTCCCCTTTCTATTCCTGTCATAGAAAAGCATAGTAGAGAAACCACAAGCTGTCTTTGATAGAAAGGCAATGGGGGCGGGGGGGGGGGTAAAGAAAGAAACACTCAGTGGCAGCCATAGGCACTAACGTGAGGAGCTGAGGAAGGTGTCGTTTTTTCACTCAAAGTGACATTTAAGCTGTTTCATAAATATGAAATCAAACTTGAGGGTCCAGATGGGCTGCCACCCCCTCCGCCTTTGCTGGAATGACATGCTATTTACCAGCTTCAGAAAGGAGGGAGGGAGGCAAGGAATGAAACTTTCTGATGATGAGTCACCCAGGAAAATGATTAGCGAATGATGAATGAACTGGAAAGTTTCTCATACAAGAATCAGGAGTCTCTACACAACCAATGGAGAGTGACCAGCAGCACACACTGAAGCCACAATCAGCCTGTGGCAAGGAGGTTAGCATCATTTCTAGGGGGCTCCACAGAGGACAAAGAATAACTCACTGCTTGTCAGTGATCCACATGTACATAAATGTATTTCTAAGAGGCCCACTTAACAATGGGTGATCACAGCAGCAGTTGAAGAATATCACATGGGGCGAAATGTAAAAATTCAGTTTTGATGATCTATGCATTTCCCCAGACCTTCAAATTGTGAGCGTTTACAATAGAGTTCTGCAGCCAACTGCAACCTAGACCTATGCTAGAGGTCGGCATTAAACCTGTCTTTGTTTCCAGCTACCTAAGGAACTAGAAGAAGTGAGTGAGACAGAGACTTTGGGCAACACCATTGTCACTCTAGAAAAACCATACCACCCCCTGGGAAGGTGCCTTCTGTCACTCTACTGCACACAGCATCTAAGTTAGTGAGATAAAATGGCTCTCCAGCACTCTGGCAGTCTCCCTGGGATACTGTGGCATTGCTCTGTCATTCCTTCTTGTACCTCAGGAGTTCTCAGCATCCTGAAAAACAAAGATACAACCCTGGTTTGTTTTACAACTACTCCTGAAAGGAGTCACGGAAAATAGTTTTTAAATCACACTTCAATCACAGAAGTGAGATTTATGGACAGAATTCATAAGCTTATATTTTCTTCATTTGAAAGACAAGAAACCTTGGGCTAGCCAGGGCATTTCCATCAGTGAAAATGTGATTTACAGGTACTAGGTGTAGCCTTGACCTGCACATTCCCTTGAATCAGCTAGGCAGACCTTTTGTAACAGGACAGATTCAGCTCTCTGGTTCCAATTCTTTGAAAGAACTACCTTTGTATGTACCTGAGGACCCAGAGAAGAAAAGCCTTGTTATATTTCAATAGAGTCAGGTGTGTGGCCAGCCACAGCAGCTGTTCTATCTGCTTCTTCCAATCACCCTTTTTGCAGATGGCATTCTCCAGACAAAGCTTTAAGCTTCTCGCTATCTTAGGAGAAGAAAACCTCCCTCCCTCTACTCTTCCCAAACCAACAACATGGTAACTTTTGCCAAGATTGGACTCAGGCTTTCACCCCACACCAACTCTGATAGCCCTGTCCATACCACCATTGGGGGAACCTAGTTAAACACAACCTACAAATTGCATTCAAGCTAAGATGTACTTGCAGACATGAAGGTAGCTACTTGATCACAAGAGAAAACATTAAGACGATCAACAGAATAAGAGTCTACTCCACCTGAATAAGGGATTCAGAGGCAGAGAGGAGTCAGAGCAACGGGCATATATAGAAGAGTGTGTGCTTGTATTCCCCTTCCTTAAGGTCTTCAGTTAGATCTTTCTGTGATTGCTTTGATTATGGTGTATACACTTTTTAAATTCTCTAGGTGGAAATTTTCCTTAAAAGGTCACTAGGTTTCTGCCTTTCCAAGACTATAAATGCTAGGGAAACATTTGTCTTATCCTTGCACTCAGAAACCTGTGGCAGTAAATGAAGGCATCACCAAGACTCCATTGAAAAGATAAGGAGTGCACTGGGCCCGGAGACATGCATCAGTGGATAGGAGCACTTACTGCTTTTCCAGAGGATTTAAGTTCCATTTTTAGGACATGACGGGGAGCTTACAACCACCTATAACTCCTGCTCCAGGGGTTTGTTGCTCTCTTCTGGCCTCTGGGGGCTCCCATACACACATGGCATGCACTCACACAGACACATCCTCATAAACAAAAATTTGAAAGAGGAAGATACACACTAATCCATGGCACGCTGAATCAAAATGCAAAAACTGGTATAAAGTAAACAATGCACATATAAACAGAACAAGGACTCCCCTCTCTTATTCAGGACCCTCATCGATGTATTACGATACTGGGCCAAGTGCCGGCAGCTTCCACACTGGAAGAAATTCAAAGGCTTAACACAAGGAAGTTCTATCTCACAGGCAAAGATTAATTTAATTCAACTAGATTCAAAAAGGATTTCTTAATTGGATACTATGAGCTTAGCCTTGCACTAGATATTGAACAAGGATTTTGAAATGTGTTTTCTTTTTATGTTTAATAGTATATATGTTTCCTGTGGAAAAAAATTAAATAACTTAGACAGTAAATAATTAAGTTCTCAATTAGATCACTATATCAGTTGCTTTTTCTGTTGCTGTGATAAAACACCATGACCAAAAGCAACTTAGGGGGAGAGTTTATTTTGATTTTCAGTTCCAGAGGGACAGGAGGCCATGATGGCAAAGTAGAGGCATGACATAACAGCAGCAAGCTTGTGCAGGAACAGGAAGTTGGAACTTCACATCTTGAACTACAAGCTTGAAGTAGAAAGAGAAAACTAGAATCAGCAAGGCTTTACGCTCTCAAAGACCACCTGACCCCCATGACGTACTTACTCCAGGAAGACCACACCTCTTAAACCTTCCTAAACAGTGCCACCAACTGGGGACCAAGTATCCAAATGTCGGAGCCAGTCAGGGATGTTTCTCAATGAAACCACCTCAGTCACTTAACAGGAAAAAAAAATTGTTTTTTTCTGTTCTTAGAGCAAATAAGGCCAATATGAAAGGTTATGTACCTGAAGTATGAGAAAATGGTTATCTTGCAGGACTTTCATTGATGCTACTTGAGGTTTAATTAAGACATGGAGACATCTAAATAGTTTAAAATGGCCTTTTTCTGGGCCAATCTCTCAGCTAGCTGCTAACTTAACCCAACCTATCCAGCACTCTGTCTCTCCTTGAGGTTCTCACTGCCTACCTTCCTGCTCTGTTCTGTCCCCTTCTATCTTGCCTGTGACCATGTCTGTCTGCACCTCCCTGCATCTGTGTCTGTACCAGAAGTACTACTCATACTTCCTGACCCAACTCCAGCGATTTGACTTATTATGCAAAAAAAAAACTACATTCCTTACTCAACTAGTAGACTGCCTGAAGGTCACCTTCTCCAAGACAGCTTGCCTTATTTTTAAAGGCAGGTGAGGAGGTGACATTTACATAACCAGCTTCAAATAACAGTTAACAGCACAGCTTTTCATAGCCATAAAATACAATATTTGTGAGTCACCCCAACATAGGCAAATTTATACAAGTTTGGAAATGGCTCAGGTCCTACCAGAGACTCTCCCCTTAATAGGAGGATTAACGACAGTGGAGCAAGATTTAAAAATTAAGCACTTCCCTAAGTGGGTACCATGAATCCTTAGAGTTACAGGAATGTGAGAAGCTTCTGGCTGCACAGAAGTCCTGTGAATCAAGCACAATGCAACAGTGAAGCAAACTTGGAATTATTCATGACAACAGAGATACAGAAGCCATTAGCAGCAGCACAGGAAAGTTTAGAGGTGAAAGGCAGGAACTCAGACACTGGGCTGAGCACTATAGAGTGTTAGGGTTTACACATAGTCTGGAAATGTAACCCTCAATGCAACAGCACTGGGAGGTGGGCCCTGATCCAAGGTATTTATTTAGAGGGTTGAGATTCTGTCCTCCTGAATGCATTAGTATGTTATGACAAGGTGGGATAAAGGGTAGGCCTGCTCCCTCTTGTCCTTTAGTAAACCTGAACAAGAGGGCTATTGACAGATGTTAGTACTTCAATTTTGTGGTTCTCAGCCAATAACTTTTTAAACTCCCCAGGATCAGTATCAGATGTTTGGCACGGCAGCACAGAATAGAAGTAAGGCTCAAGACCCTTGGGGAATATGGGGTGAGGGTGGGGGATAAGAAGTTGGGCATGGAAGATCTTTAAAACAGAGTATAAGATGGTAGGGAAAACATCAGGGACATAGTAACCAGCAGGAGTCAAAGGCAGAAAAGGGTCTCAGCAACAAGTCAGTCTAGCCTAGGAACTGAGAGATGTCTCAGCAATTAAGAGTATTTGCTTTTCTTGCAGATGAGCCAGGTTTGTTACCCAGAGGCCATATTGGGCAGCTCACAATAGCCTGTAACAACAATTACAATGAATGGGATACCCTTTCTGTATTACTTAGACACTGCACACACGTGGTGAACATACAGATAATCTCACACACACACTCACACACACACACACACACACACACACACACACACATCTACACGTGTGTGCTCACAATGCATACAAATATATATTTTGAAAAAAATGGTAGTTTATTGATGAAAAAGCACAAGGTTTGAGCTAGGTATGCAAAAAAAAAGAGTCTCTAATATAAAGCCTCTGTATAGTTTCAAAGAATCTGACACTGTGTGGATTCTCAGGCTAGCCAAATGAATTTGCCTTCCATCCTCCAGGACCTACAGTAGAGATGAAGAACTCTGAGATGAAGAAGGAGTTGCTCCAACACTGAGGGGAGAATAGTGGGATTTGAAGGAACGATTAAACAAACAGGCAGGACAAAATGCACTAAAGCCTGATCATCACAGGGTGCAATGGGAGATGGGAAGCCTTCCTGGCCCCTTCCCTTTCAGGTAGTCTTTGTAACTGACTGAAAAGCTCACAAGTTACAGCTCTGGCCCTGATGATAAGGACTTAGCATCATTTCACATACCAGAACACTGGAATTTACATTTCCCCACAAGTGAGCATTTAATTTCAGTCCCACTGGGCTGCATTTGGAGCAAGGGATCGTTTTTTTAAAATTCTGCAGAATAGGCCCTGCCATGCGAAGCACCAGAGGACGCAGAGGTGGATGGGCTCAAATGAATTGCAATGTGACTGGGATAATATCAAGCTCTGAGGAAAAACCTCATACAAATGTTGGGTGATGAACTAAAGAAAGAAGAAAGCTTTAAAAAAAACTGTGAGACTCAGTGAATATGAGAAGATTAAGAAAATGAACATACGAGGTTCAGGGTAAGAGGTACTCTAGAATCCTGGAAACTTTGAATATTTTGAACCCAGTTTCCCCCCTCCCCAGCCCTCCATCCAAATGTTCTGTTGCTAAGACAACAGGATGCTAGCAGGCATATGCATGTATCTGCTCCCTGCATGCTGTTGCCTAGCAACAGGACTCAGCAGAGCCTGGGCTCTCACTCTTTACACCTACCCGGCTCCATCTATTGCCTTGACTTGCTAGTTGACTTCCCTTCCCCCAAAGCAAAGAAACCAATAGCAGGAGAGTGCAAGAGGCTCAAGATCTGATCTTGTCATCAGCTTATTGTCAACACCCCCAAAAACCCCAAGCCTGGCTTCCCTTGGCTTAACCCCTACACCCTGGAGCTCTGAAATGTAAACTGACAACCACATCTGACTGGAATGAGGTGACGATTGGAGAAGCATAGCATCCGAAATTCTGTTACAGACCTAACCTGTAACAACCAAAGGAGTGTGGTAATAAGGAAAACACTAAAACCGCAGGAGGGTAAGTTAACAGAAGCATTCTACATGGGAGGGAGACAACAGAGGACAGTGTAGAACAGGAAGAGGAGAAGAGAGAGCTCAGAAGACTAAGAAGGGAGGGAGCAGAGTTCATAATAAATATCATTCCTTAAAATATGACGGTATGTAAAAGGAGGGGGCATAATGGTAACATCTTAGAAGGGAAATGGATCACTAATACAGCAAACTTTATTGAGCTGGATTATTTCTAAGTTCATAGTAACCCTGTAAGATGGATCTTGGCAGAATGATTTGTTAGGTAGGACTCAGAACGGGGAACAGTTATGTGGCTGGACCTGGCTACACAGCTATCAAATATGACAAGGCTGAAAAAAAAAATACTATTCAAACTACAGTTGGTCTCACCCAAAATTCCACATGCTTTCTCAATATGTAGTGTGTTAATCATCTGGTAAAGAAACATATAAAGCATGTGAATTCACACAAATTTGTTAAATTGAGGACCTTTTGAAGGAGCTGTAAGTATGCTTTATATAACATTAAAGAAATGGTTTTTTTTTTCTTCAAAGCTTTAGTGCAGTAATTTATGAAAAGAAAATCATCCTGCCAAGTGGGAAAGGGAAAGCTGATTCTTTAACAAAGTACTTAATAAAAAAAAAAAAAACTTTAGGCCTCTTTGAAGGAGCTGGAGAAAGAAACTCTGGGGTTACTGTCTTTAAAAAGAAAGTTTGAATTTTGGAAATATTCATGGTATTATAGGAAGCTGTGTGGGGGAATGGGTAGAAAAGAAATTACTCAAGGAAGGCCAAGTAGAAGCAGAAAGAGAAAGTCCACAAAACCTTGGTGACTTGGAATGCTGAACTCCTTCCAAGTGGCTCAGTATGAAGCCTCACTGACCATAAGCCAGCATCCTCAGCAGGAATGAGTACACATGTATTCCATACTCTTTTGTCATATTTCCTTGTAAATAGAATACCTTGGGCAGCCTGGCCCTGGGGGTCAGAGAGGTGGGCCTGTGTTTGCATAACCAATGGCAACCAAGAACCTTATCAAATAAACTTATTCATTAAAGTAAGGATGTCCTCTAGTGTCCTCTACATATTAATAGGGACTAAACACACTTGTTAGTGCCAAGCCCTAGAGTCAAAGCAAAAACAAAAACAAACAAAAAGGTGTGGGGCAACAAAAGGGATAAGAGATTAACAGTTATATACCTCTCTCAAAGTGTAAAGTATTATTATTATTATTATTATTATTATTATTACAGTATCTATTTTCCAGAAATAGAAATAGATTGGCTTAAGGATCAGGGTCAAATAATCTCCCTTTGGAGAATATAAACCAGAATAGGAACATAAAACAGGCCTGCCAGCTTTTCTTCCTAGAACCATGTGATGATGTTACATGCTCTAGAACTCTAAAATAATGTATAAAAAGATACCTGTAATGTGCAACACTCCACTGTGTAAAGGAACATAATTGTCTTCCAACATCCGTTTTCTTGATTTTATAGTCACAGAATCTGAGCTACCCACAGAGCTCCCCAGAGTAAAGTCTAGCTAATACAAGTTGGGGGCTGGGGATGCGGCTCTGCTGGTATAGTGCTTGGCTAGCACTCTTGGCCCTCTGACTTGATCTCCAACACCGCACAAACAAAGGGCGGTGCACACCTGCAATCTCAGCACTTGTTAGAGGTAGGAGGATCACAAGGTCAAGGCCATCCTCAACTACACACCAAGTTCACGGCTACCATAGAAGTACCTGTGTCTCAAGGGGGGTGAGGGTGTGGGGGGAATGGAAAAATCCCAGAGCAAATGTGTAAGGGGCAGTTGAAGCCCAAAGTGAATGTTTGCTGTTGGCATTGGCACAATCATGCCAAAGACAATTCCTCAGACCCACGGAAATGACAAAGCCCTCCCCTCCTGAGGCTCAGAGGCATGGCAAATCCTTTCTCTTGTCCAAATATGATTATTTACAAGTGACTAACCAGTGTGTACAAATATCATCAGCTACAACTTCCTCCTTCAGGATGACTACTTCCTAAGACTGCTGTCCTACAGAGACCTCCTAACCTGCCTCTTTAGTCTCTATACACAATAACTTAGCCTCCTTGATTCAGATGTATAAAATAAACACGCTGAGTTTCCAGGTTGTGTAACTGATGCATCTCCACCTGAACAAGAACATCCGATGAATCCCAGCTTTGTTGTACATGTGTGTGTGTGACTGCCCTTTCCTCTTTCTTTGTCACCCCTGTCAGATCAATTCCAAAGCAGTGCTGGACAAAGTGTGTGTGTGTGTGTGTGTGTGTGTGTGTGTGTGTGTGTGTGTGTG
>CAJQZJ010031868.1:7930189-7957993 GCA_907164525.1 Lophiomys imhausi
TGTGTGTGTGTGTGTGTGTGTGTGTTTACAGTGTAATAGTTTTAAAACTCTAAGGAACAGTTCTTGCATGGAGGAGGAAAAGGCTCATGAGCATCTACCCCTAACTGAAGAGATATTGACCGATGATGGCTTTTAAGGAAAGGAGAATCATTTTCTTTATGAGCATATCCTCTGCTAAAACAACCAAGCTCTAGTGGGAAGCCCCATACCCATGAATATTTGGACAGCACAAGTGAGACCTGTGCGTTATTTTAAAAAAGAGAGAGAAGCTGGGCATGGTGGATCACGCCTTTAATCCCAACACTTGGGTGGCATAAGCAGGCAGATCTCTGTGAGTTTGAAGCCATCCTGGTCTACAAAGCAAGTCTAGGACAGCCAGGACAAATACACAGAGTAACCCTGTCTTAAAAAAACAAAAGAGAGAGAGAGAGAGAGAGAGAGACCGAATTGGGAAGAGGTAGGATAGTAGGGTGGTAGATCTGGAAGGAGTTCAGGGGAAGACTAGGGATGAATGTGACCAAAGTATTTTATGTGTATTACACAATTCATAGAGAATTAGTAAAATAGTTTATTAAAAATGGAATGAAAGAAAATTACCCATTGAGAATGAGGACTGGGAATTCAAAGTAAAAGAGAGGTAACTTGGAAAGAGGGAGGAGACTAGTAAGAGGGAGAAAGGACAGGAGAAGTCAATGTAGAAGAATTTCCTCAAAATATATGATATTCTTGAATTAAAGCATCACTATGAAGTTCATTGTTCTGTACAATCATATACTCTAACCAAACATTTTAAAAGAAACAGGTATTGCACAGATATTTTGGGTGCTATGTATATTCCACTCTTCTCCAAGTATGTAGTGTCTCAATTAGGGTTTCAAGTGCTGTTATAAAATAACATGACCGAAGCAACTTGGGGAAGAAAGGGTTTATTCCAGCTTACATCATGGATTTCATTATCCAAGGAAGTCAGAACAGGACTGAAGGCAAGAACCTAGAGGCAGAAAGTGAGGCAGAAGCCATGGAGGAGTAGTGCTTTCTGGCTTGTTCCTCCTGGCTTGCTCAGCCTGCTTTCTTATAGAACCTAGGACCAGCAGCCCAGGGTACAGCCACTCACAATGGGCTGGGCACTCCCACTTCAGTCACTAATTTCAAAATTTCTCAACAAACCTGCCTACAAGCCAATCTCATGGGGGGCATTTTCTCAGGTAAGATCCCCTCTTCCTAGATGTGTCTATGTTTGTGTTGAGTTGACAAAAATAAACAAGCATGCCCGGAATAGTGAAACCACCCAGGCATAGCTGCCATATCCGGCATTAGAACAAACCTGATGTCATCTTCAAGTGTCCTTGAAGCAGAGGCTTTGATGGTAGCCTATAAATGGACAAAAGGATGCTGCCAGTATCAAGGTCAAAAAAGGTCACAAACCTACTTAAAGAAGTAGGTTCTCCATGTATTAGCACTGTATCTGATCATATTTTTTCAGTGATTCTATCTTTATTTCCAATATATACTTGTAACATAGCAAGGAGGGAGTGGGCAAAGAATCCAGTATGTTGCAAGAGTCACATTTGAGAATGCTAATATTCACCTCAAGGTGCCTTCCTCCTTGGTAAACACCCAGTCTGTTTGCATTTAATTCTTCCACACAAGCCCCTCAAGAAAGTTAGCCAAATTGATAATCGATTCACATGATCTTTGCTCACTCACTTATTAAAACACACCAAACAGTTAATTCCCTTTTCTGTTGGGAACTCTCACTGACTGTATGCAGCCTGAATGCTAAACAACCACTTAAGGTTCTAGGAATACAGCACCATTAGGTATAACTGTCTTAAACCATTCAAAACGAGTCTCGGAAGTCAGAGATCTCCCTGTTAACTTCACTAACACACTTTGGTGACTCGTCATCAATTTGAGGATAACAGATGTAAAGGAGGTCTAGAAAGGACCCAGCTGATTTGGTTAACCAGTGTACCCTCTCCGTCTTGCACTTTCTATTTAGATAAAAAGGACGGGGAGGATTTTGAATGCCCTTCACTTTCACAGCTATAATATGGAAGCTTTATGCAAACTGGACAATGAGCCTTTATACACACATATAAAGCGTTGTGGGACACTATTCCTGGAGTGACATGAACAAAAGTCTATACAACCTAAATGAGGAATTGATGACCAATCTTAGACCGATCTATGGATTACTCAAAGTGCAACTTGGTGAACCACTGAGTTTTATTGGGGTTCCATATTGAAGTTTAGAGGAGGAGTTACTTAAAAGAGCAGAACAAGTTGAAGCCATCTGCATCACCAAAGCCACTTCCAGCACTGGCAACAGCTCATGCAACCTAGAAAACCCAAAGGCTGCTCAGCAGGTTGGAGAGTGTCCTTTCCAGGTAGTTCAGTTGGTCTGAGCCCTGCCAGGCAGCTGTATGCTGGTCTCTGCTTCTTCCAAGGAGCTAGTCTGATCTGAGAGCCTACTGGGCAGATCAGCTTGTCTCTACTTATTCCAGGTGGCTCAGCTGGTCTGAGAGTATCTCTCAGCAGCCCTGTAGCCTATACAGGCTTGGGAAGGTGGTGCCTAATGTAGCTGATCAGTTTCAGAGACTACCTAAAACCTTTGAGTTGTTCACTTCCTGAGCTGAATGAGTTGATCATCCCTGATGAATTAAATATTTCACCTACCTCTTAGCATCCCGTGTCTTTTTTGTTGTTGTTGTTTTGAGTCAGGTTTTTTATTAACTCATTTACAATCCAATTGTAGTCCCCCTCCCTCCTCTCCTCTCAGTCCCATCCTCTCACTTCATTCCCCCCCACTTTTTGCCTTCCCCTCAGAAAAGGGGAGCCCCACTCCTGGTACCAGCCCACTCCAGTTCATCAAGTCAGATCAGGCCCAAGAGCAACTTCTTCCAATGAGGTCAGACATTGCAATCCTGCTAGGGGAAAGAGATCTGCAAACTGGCAACAGAGTCTGTGTCAAAAGACTATTATCCTCTCTCTAGTTGTTAGGATATTCACGGGCAGCCTGAGCTGCCAATCAACTGCATATGTTTACAGGGCTTACGTCCAATCTGCCTAATGTTTGACTGTGGTTCTCAGGATCTGTTTAATCCACTCTCACAGGACCCTTACGCTAGGCTCCTGTCTGTAAGCATATCAGAGTATCATTAGTAGTGTCAGGGGTAGGCTCTCTCCCATGGGGTGGGTCTCAAGTTGTGCCGTCATTGATTGGCCCTTCCCTCTGTCACTGTTCCACCGTTATCCATGTATATCTAGTAGGTTGGGTAAATTATGGGTCGAAGGTTTTGTGGGTGGGTTGGTGTCTGCCTCCCTCCACTGGGAGTCCTGTCAGGCTTTGTGGTGGCTACTTCTGCCTCCTTGTCTCTCACTGCTAGGAGTCTCATCTAGAGTCACCCTCTTGGCCTCCCAGGAGCGTACCCTGTCGGAGGTCTCCCACTTATTATAAAGATGCTCCCCATTAGTTTCCCTTCCCTCTCTTAGCCTTCTCAACCCTCACTCCTGCTCTTCCCACCCCTGATCCCATCCCTCATTCCCCTCCCCACACTGTCTTCCGCTCATTCCCTCTCTTCATCCACTTGTGATGCCTATTGTATTTCTGTTCTGAGTGAAATTCAAGCATCCCTTGGGCCAACTTTGTTACTTAGTTTTATTGGGTCTATGGGTTGCAGTGTGGTTGTCCTGTACTACAGGGCTAATATGCCCTTATAAGTGAGCACATACCATGTGTGTCTTTCTGGTTCTGGGTTACCTCACTCAAAAAGTTTTTCTCCAAGATAGAGGTTCCTTGGAGGAAATTGCTACACAAGTGTGTGTGTGTGTGTGTGTGTGTGTGTGTGTGTGTGTGTGTGCACTAGAATACTCCACTGACCATAAAACTTCCCTGAAAGCATGGAATAACTGTCATGCCTTTCAGAATAGTGCAAACATTAATTTTGACTCTGACAAGAACAATTTCATTTCATTTGTTTCTTCTCACTTATTGGATAGTTATGTATAGGGATCATGTTGTATGCCATATACAGAGACAAGAACTGAGGAACATCAAAAAAGAATCAAACATTGCAATATGGTAAATAATACAGATAGGTTTATAGTATGTATATATTTTTCACACATATTTACTTAATAACAATATAATCAATGAATGTATTTACATAATATCAAAATACATAGATATGATAACTTGTAGAAGTAATTAATTAAATTGTTTGACTGTATTTATATTATTGTTAATTGATTGGTGGCTGTTAATCCTTAACCAGTCATTATAAATGAGCATACAGACACCACTTGGATTTTAACAAGCCTTGGCCTAAATTGAGCAATCTTGGCCCATCTAAGCTAGCTCTTAATTCTATTTCAGAATAAAGCTCCATATACTATACATATGCCCCCTGGGTTGTTTTTCTCCACACTATGCCGATGTTCCAGGTCACGTGGAATGAGGTTCTTTTCTCTAACCCATGGCATGTGTCTTCCTTCCTGCTCTTTGTTTCTTCTCCTTCTTCTTGTGGCTTCTTCCTCTACCACTGGAGACTTCTTCTTCCCATGAACCTCTCTGCTTCAGAAGTCCGAGCACCTTAGTCCCACCTACCTCTGTCTTTGCCCAATCTCAGGCCTCAGCATTTATTTCACCAATCAGAGACAACAGTTAACAGCAAAGGTAGAATAGCTTCACTTGGTGTACAGCAAGCAGGCTACTGGGAGCAGGTTAATTAATATTCAGAATGCATAAAATCACTCCATCAATGACTAAATAGTGAAACACTAAAAATACATGGTAAATGCCCAATAAAGACAAGTCCGTAATACCTACACAATCCTTATCTCTTCTTAGGGTTCATACAGCTGTCATAAAATACTGTGACCCAAACCAACAGAGAAGAAAGGGTTTATTCCAGCTTACAGTTCCACATCACAGTCTATCATCAAAAGCAGTCAGAGCAGGAACTCAAGGTAGGAATCAGAAGTCATGAAGGAGCATTGCTTACTGACTTGCTCCTCACAGCTTGCTCAGCCTGCTTTCCTTTACCATCCAGGACCACCTGTCCAGGTGTGGCACCACTCCCAGAGGGCAAGGCCTTCAAACATTAATCACTAATCAAGAAAATTCTCTACAGGCTTGTCTATAGATCAGTCTTGTGGAGGCATTTTCTCAGTCGAGATTCCCTTCTCTCAGGTGAGTTTAGTTGGTGTCAAGCTGCCTTAAAAACTAGACAAAGCATTCATTAAAGAGTGTTACCTTATTATTCAACCATCCCAGGACTTTCTAAGGAGGCTTTACTGTATACTATAGAATCTCTTCTTAATGTTTCCTCTGGATGTTCTGACACACAATTTCAGCGGTGCAAGCTTAAACCAACACAGGAAAAGAGAAACCACTCTCCAACAGCCTCACAAAGGAAGAAAGTTAAGCTAAGATTTTAAAGACAAATGGGAATACCAAGTGGTGGTTTGTAGGACATAAAATGGAAAAGAGCTGCAATTTTCCTGTGGCTTTTCACTTTGCAGAAGTAGCACCGGTATGTTCAACTTAGCATTTAATAAGAAGGTCTCAGGGAGGTGCTTAAAATGCAGGGCCGCTCTGAGAGCACGGAAGAGCCAGTAGCTGGAAACATTCAAGGCCAGCTACTTGAATACAGGCTCTGATTGCTTCTCCCATCATGAGGTCTTCCCCCACCATCTTCCACAGTAGCAAGGAGACACCTTTCACTGGCAGTACTGCCTCGTAGGCCCCCGGTGTATGAAGAGGCTCTTGGCCCTCATATGACCCATGATCTGTGGTGAAAGACTGTTATGCAGGGACACTCCACCCCAGAGGATCAAGACAGAAGGGTCAGGGGGTAGAGCATGGGACGGTGGGGCTGGGAAGTGGGAAAAGAGGACAATATGTTAAGGATGTAACCTGTAGCAACAAACAAATACATTTATTAATTAAAAAAAAGCAAGTAACAACGTTAAAACACTGTAAATAAAATAAAGGATACAGCTGATCAACCTGGTTTTATAAACCTCCAACTGTTGAAAAAAACGTAGAGCTAAGGTAAAATACAGGAGAAATGTGGTGTTAACCCATGCCTTTAACTTCAGCAGAGAATGGAGGAGCACCATAGAGTTAGTGGACTTATAAATTCTAGAGTTACACGGAACAGGGTGGTGAGGGTACACACCCTTAATCCCCTCATTCAAGAAGAGTACACCCTTAACCCCAACACACTAGAGACAGAAACAGGCAGATCTCAGAGCTCAAGGTCAGCCTGATACAAAACAAACTCTAAATGGAGAAAAACTTCGATCCAGGAGTGGTGGAACACATCTTTAATCCCTTCAGATGGGAACCACAGGTCTCTGATCCCAATAATTAGAATGCAGAGACACACACATAGGATTTGGAAGGACCTAGTTTAAAAGCTACTTACAAAAGGCCCACTCAATACAAACAAATTGTCCTTTGAGATCTCAAAATATATACACTAAAGCTGGTTTAGCTCCAAAATAACAAAATAATTTCTTCTTTAAACCAGATTGAAAGATAACACTTCATATATTGTCAAAAAACCAAATTTGCTTCAGGAGAAATATTACCTACCCCCCCCCACAAAAAAGAGGGTGATTGTCCCTGAGAGAGGATTAGGGCAGGGCTCTGTTCTTATCTTTCCACGAGAATCAAAGCATCCATTCAAGGAACCCAGGGACAACTGGACAATGGAAACCTCAGCAGAAAACAGAATCAGACACCAAAAGAAGACTGAGTGACCCAGATGATTCAGCCTGACAGACTCCCTCAATAGCTGTCTCCATCAAAAGCCTACAACCACAACAACTCAATATCGTTAAGACCGTTCAGCTCTACACAATGCCCCAGCCACAACCTCAGTAAAGCCTGGAAGTTCAGCTTCTGCCTACAAACTCCTTAGGACATCTAAACAGCTGAGAACAGAAGGACTGAACATAAAAGGATTGTACTAACATTTTTAACCATTTTTCCATTTTGGTTCGGGCCCCAAACAGGTTTACTATGACCCAAATCAGCAGGAAGTCATTTTAAGAGAGCGATGGCGATGTCCCACACCCAGAGGGTGGGGAGGGTGTTTCTCCACCCCCCCCTTTTTTGGTTATTTGAAGGACAACTGAAAACTGTTATTTAGGGGAAGAGATTACAAGTTGTTAAATGGTCCTGTTTAATGGGTTTTGGAGGTTAGACCCAGGGTATTCCTTCTTTCCCTTTTCTGTATCCTTCTTTATCTCCTATGTAGGAATGCACAGATGTGAGAAAAATTGAGACATAGACATAGTACAGGAAGGACCAAGAAGAAGGGTCGGATTATTGAATATGCCCTTATACCTTTGTATATTGATACAAAATTAGTAGTATATTTGGCTAAAGTGGTATTGACCATTGTTTATTGTGCAAAAATAAGATTGTATTGGACTACGTCGGTATTGATATTTGTATATTGATACAAAATTAAGATTATAGTTGGCCACAATGGTATTGACCCTTGTATGTGGACGCAATATTAAGATTGTATTGGGCCACATAGGCATTGATCTTTGTATATTGATACAAAATTAAGAGTATATTTAGCCACATTTGAATAGATCTTTGTATATTGATACAAAATTAAAGGTAATGCTTCCTAATGGTATCGTATCTAGAGATACTTAAAAATGAAATGTGAAGCTCTGGCCTCTTGATACCAACCGTCTTAAACTGTTTAGGATAGTTAAGAAAAACAAACTCCTAGTCATGCATGCATGTCACCTTGTAAGCTACTATGACAGTCTATCACAGATATTCTCTAAGCTACTCAGTAATCAAGTTGTTAAGACACAAGCAACATTTGCTTATCTAAATACAAGAGATAGATAGGGCATCTTCAAAAACCCCACGAGATCTGCAGAATATGGCATTCAAAGATGTGGTCTTAAATTAAGGTTTTTTTTTTTGATATCGTGACATATCAGCTCCTGACAGCACCCCCTATTCTACTCCAAGTAGAAGAAAAGCATTGAAGAATCTCCAGTGTGAGATGGTTGAATTAGTGGCAAGCCTATCTCTTGGCATGTAAAAACTCCTTGCTTCAACTGCAGACAGACTGCTGTCCAAAAAGGACAAAACTTGGTAGCAGGGAAGTCGACAGCCTAGCTCTGCCAAGACAGGGTAGGTTAGTCCTCCACAATCCCTGCTCTACAATAAATGTCTGTCAGAGAAACAGGACCAAAAAGCTGAAGACTGATGCTGGAATGCATGGAGAGAAAGTGGGAACTGTCCAGGTAGTCACTGGTTTTTCATTTCTTAGTATTGGAAGCTGCAGGCCCTGCACTTCCTATATAATCAGATATATTTATCCTTCTCAGCTCTCTGAGGTGGTTGAAGAATAGACAGCTTGAGTCTCATAGCTAAATTTTGAGTTGTTTAGGAATCAATAGGGCGTTCTAGAGCTAAGAAGATGGTTATAATAGTGATGCAAGTTAGTATGAAAGCTAAGTCAGTTATAGAACTTTAAACTCATGGAGATGGTTAGAAGGTAGAAGGTTGAAGTCAGGGGCCAAATATGTATGAACTGGGCATTGGGAAGGTATACTGGGCCATTTAACTCTCATAAATGTGGCATATTTAATTCTGCTGTTTTGTATAGAATTTACTGTTATAAGAGAAAGAACCATTTGTTGGATTGAAAAGGGAAGCTGTTGGGCGGGAAGAGGGTGGAAGGGTGGGACAGGAAGGGGGAATAGGGAAGGGTTTGTGACTGAGATGTAACTTGAAGAAAAAAAAATAAAGTACTTATATAAAAAAAATTTTAAAAAACCGTTTTATTGGCTCTCCTCTCCCTAGACAGGTGACCCTGGATTATATAAGAAAGGTGTATGAAGGTGGGCCAGGAGAAGCCAGAAAGCAACATTCCTCCATGGTCTCTGCTAAACTCCTCTTTGCAGTGCCTGCTTTGACTTCCCTTGATGATGCGCTATAACCTAAAAGTCAAATAAACCCTTTTCTCCCCTACTTTTTTTTGGTCATGATATTTTATCATAGCAATAGAAAAGTAAAGTAGAACATCAGTAATTAGTTGCTAAAATGAATTGAGCATTATTTTATAGTTTTACTTAAGATCCATGTATATTTGTACTGTTGACTTCTTGACCTACCACATTATTGATTGTGCTATTGATTACAAAGCTGCATATCCTATACATTTTGTATTCATCAAGTTCCTTGTAATCAATAGTCATAACAAATGATATTTCAGGTAGGTAAAAAAAAATATGTACTACGTAAAGGATCACACATACACAAATTACCTACATACATACACATATTACATATTAAACTTTATTGTGTTATTAAGAAACATAATTTTTTAAGAAGAGGAATCAACAATCAATAATTGGGACCTCATGAAACATAAGCTTCTATAAGGCAAAGTGCACTGTCATTTGAACAAAATGGCAACCTACAGATTGGGAAAAGATCTTCACCAACCCCACATCGGACAGAGGGTTAATATCCACAATTTATAAAGAACTCAAGAAATTAAACACCAAGAAACCAAATAATCCAATCAAAGAATGGGAAAGAGAGCTAAACCAACAATTCACAAAGGGGGAATCTCTAATGGTAGTGAGACATTGGAAGAAACACTCAGCATCCTTAATCATCAGAGAAATGCAACTCAAGATGACTCTGAGATTCCATCTCACACCTATCAGAATGGCTAAGATCAAAAACTCAAATGACAGCACATGTTGGCGAGGTTGTGAAGAAAGGGGAACACTCCTCCATTGCTGGTGGGAGTGCAAACTTGTACAACCACTATAGAAATCAGTCTGGTGATATCTTAGAAAACTTGGAATATCCCTACCTCAAGACTCAGCCATACCACTTCTGGGTATCCACCCAAATGATTCCTCACCAAACCACAAGGACATCTCCTCATCTATGTTCATAGCAGCCTTATTTGTAATAGCTAGAAATTGGAAATAACCCAGATGTCCCTCAACCAATGAATGGATTTTAAAAAATTGTGGTACATTTACACAATGGAATACTACTCAGCTATCAGAAACAAGAGATCATGCAATTTGCAGCCAAATGGATGGAACTAGAAAAGTTCATCCTGAGTGAGCTAACCCAGACTCACAAAGATGCACAAGACATCTAATCACTTATAATTGGATTTTAGCCATATAGTACAGGATAACTATCCTACAACCAACACACCAAAAGGATCTGGAACATAGACTTTGTTAACTATCAATGGGACAATTTGCCCTAGGGGTGCTACCATGTAGGCCCCCAGTGCAAGAGGAAGCTCTAAGCCCTCATATGATGGTTGAACTGAGAGAGGCTGATATGTAGGGACACTCCACATCAGAGGAGTGGGATGGGTGGGAGAGGGAGGAGAGGGTGGAAGGGTGGAACCTGGAGGGGTGCAAAGGGGGCACTATGATAGAGATGTAACTTGAAGTAATAAATATACATTAAAAAAAAAGAAGAGGAATCGATGGTGAAGGAGAGCTCTGCTCTTTTGGCCTGGAAACAGCTGGCTGCAGACACTCATCTCTTAACCCCTAAAGCAGTGGTCATTGACCATCCTCCACAACACTCCCCTCCCTGTGGTACAGCTACCACACTGGTGTCCTACGTCCTTAACATTAAGTAGCATGGCAGTCACATGTATTCTTTTTCCTGAAAAAAAAAAAAAGAAGAGGACAGCATTAGCCCTCTCCTTCTGCAGGTATCTGCAACCATCTGAGCACAAAGATGTGTGACCTACAAGGAAACTATTTGTTTCTGTACAAAATAGGAAAGACCAAGGAAAAGTGTCAAAGAATGACATTTTATGTTCAATGGTGAAGAATGACTTCTTTATAAACCAAAATTAAATGTTTTTCAAGCTTTTATCTTTTTCTCTTGAACCCCTTTCAAGTTAAAAATCTATTCTTTTAAGAACCCTCAAATTGATTCTAAGAGAATAATTGCTTAGGCATGAAGGTACTACGGTATCCTGGAAACGAGCTGTACTATGGGTGGTTTCTCAATTTTCACCCTTTTAGGGTAATTTCCTGCCACTGTGGGTTTTTTTTCCCTGCTAGCAGTTCCTGCATGCTGGTGTCCTGGCTCCATCACAGTTGCTTTCTAAAGCACAAGGGAAGGAGATCATTAACATCATTCTGAAAGTGGATGCAACAATGCCACTGTTCTATTAGCCTGCGACCCAGGAAAGGACAAAAACCATTGCATGAAAGGCCAGGTCACCCCCAAGATCATGATTTAAAAACCCAGTGCATTAATTCACACACAGACTAATAACACACTATGCAAAAATGCCCAGCCTTGCCCAGTTAAACAATAAAATGTAGTTTAATAAACAACAACAAAAAAAATACAGTGATTTTTTTCCTTTAAGCCTTTCCCTTTGGTTTTAGTTTCTGGCTTCTGAAGCAGAGCCTTACCATGTAGGCCACACAGGCCTAGAACTTGCTGTGTACCCCTGACTGAGCACACAGACTTGAGATCCTCTGACATCAGCCTCCCAAGGGCTGTGGTTGCCAGTGTGTGCCACCATGCCTGACCTTACCGTTTTCCTAAATGATAAAAACAAATGCCAGTGAGGATCCAGTGAAATTAATACTTTCATAAAGCAGCCTCAGCAGTGTGAGTTTATAGAAACATTTTAGAAATCCATGAGACAACATACACTAACAACTATACATATATCTAAGCTCTTTGACCCAGTAACTCTGCTGGTGAAATCTAACAAAGAATGTAGAAAAGGACATATTAATTGCCTTTTTATTTATAGAACTGGAAAGATTATGGGAAACGCATATGTATAAGTGAAAACTCAAAGTCCATCACTTAACAAGACCATTTAAAAAGCCAGCATCAACACTCAGCACACAGTAGGTGCTCTGTATTGACTATGGAAAAAAAAAAGATCAAAATACTTATGACATAAAATTAAATGGAAACCCTCATAGAAACATGCACACATGCTTATTAATGCTGGCAATATGTATAAGGCAAGAGCCAACATACATATATGCTCATATATACATATATTTGTATATATATCAAATACTTGTTTATTAATACTGTACATGAAGTAAGAGCCAACTGTCTACATTTTCATAAATATACATATATATATATATTAGTTTCATAAAGCAGTCATAGCAGTGTAAGTTAATAGAAATGTTCTAGAAATTGATGTGACAATTATATATTAACAGCCATAATTATATCTATGTTGTTTGACCCAGTAATTCTACTAGTGAAATCTAACAAAAATGTAGAAAAGGACATATTAGTTGCCTTTTTATTTAAAAAATTTGGAAATATATATTCATATTTGTATATACATTTATTTAATATGCATCTATATTTAAGTATATGTATTTAAATATAAAATTATTATATATATGTATATATATTCATCCCCTGGGTATCATAACATAGGTTGGATGGTAGGGTATAAGATGTACTACCCAGTATCTCTCATTCAAACCAGCTTCATGATTCATGAAAAGGGGGGGGGTGTTTGCTGTGGGCCACAGAAAGAGACAGAAATAGTGCATAGAGCTTAGGGGCGGGAAGATGGTCAGAACAGAGACCCTGCATCACAGGTGGACAGGGTGCAGAAATGCAAGTGGGTGTCCTAGTTTGCTTGTCCATTACTGTGGTAAAACACTGGCCAAAAGTGACCTGGTGAGGAAAAGGTTTGCTTTGTCCTAGCCTTTAGTCAAACACTTGGTAGAAGTCAAGTTAGAAACCTGAATGCAGAATATGAAGCAGACACCATGGAGGACCATTGCTTTATGGCTTGTTCCCCATAGTTTGCTTAGCCTACTTCCTTATACAACCCAGAATTACCTGACCAGGAGTGGTATAACCAGCAATGTACCGAGCCTCCCCACACCAAGAAACTTCCCCATAGACATGTTTATAGACCAACCTAATGGAAGCACTTCCTCAATTGAGGTTCCCTCTCCCCAGTAACTCTATTTTATGTGAGGGTGACAAAACTACCCAGCAGACAGGCCTTCTCTGAGGTCAATGGGAACCCTCCTGGTGAACTGTCTAGCTGATACAATTCCAGTTCAGAAGTGGAAAACCTACTATAGATGCAGACAGAGCTAGGGTGATTCCATCAGCACTGGCAATAAGGTCTTCTGTTAAGATCCCAAGCCTTGGGAGACACCCAAACTTGATGCTGATACAGCAGCAGCAAAGTGCCCATCAAGGAAAAGTTATTTCCTTCTACCTTCTAGTCAAAAAGATGAGATCTCTGGTTCACTTTTCTTTCCCAGAATGCCTCAGTAGTCTCCCCATCATAGGGTTTAATCCCAGCAACAAAGAAGAAGGGATCTAACGTCCAGTTGGTCTGAGTCAATGGTGTGGCTAGGAGACTACCTCTCAGAAATGCAAGAACACCCTAGGGAAGTGGACTTACCCCAAGCCATGTTAAAGATATAGGTGGAGTAATCATCCCTTTAATGAGATAATGCAGCAGCATGGTAAGTTTGCCTACTTTTATGAATTACCCAGAAACTTTGGTTTTCCTCTTACTATCTCTGTTCTAAGAATGCTTTCTCTGGTGTTTTGGGATTCCTTGCCATTTGCCTAAAGCTCCCCTCCCCACCATGTGGTTGTTTGTCTATCATGTGATTGGCTTACCTCCAAGACTGGCTTAACTCAAATGGCACAGCCTTTCCCTGTCTCTTCTTCATTCACTTCTTCCAGGCAGCTGCTGATACAGCTTGCCTGCCTTGAAGTTTTTCTCTTAAGTGCTAATAAAAATCATCCTTGGAGCTTCCATTGAGTCCACTCTTAAATTCTTTTATTGATGAGACTAAGAACCCAAAGAAGGGACCCTGACTTCCCCAGCTTTACCTGGCTACCATAAACCAATTCCTCAAAATTGCTGATAACAATATTATGGAAGTGTTCCTAAGATGGGGTTGTAGAAACATCATATGGATTTATTTTTGTTTATCATTAATTATGGGGTTTCAATAAAACATAGAACTTCTCTGGAATCTCACTTTCTTAGGGGGACCCTGCAAGTGTCCAGGCAGGGAAGCAAACTGCAAAGTGGTTAAAATAAAAAAAATAAAAATAAAAAACCTCTGTTTAGATTGGCTTTGTCATCCTGGATCAGAGTTGGGGAGTCTGATCTCAAGTAGTTTATTCCCAACAAATTTAAATCCAGTATAATTGGGTGCAGGGGTCCTGGTGTAATACAATCCCCAGTGCACAAGGAAGCATAATCACATTGAAACTCAACTCAGGGTACATGTCATGAGACAGGATACCTGTACTAGCTTAAGGGCCTAAAGAAGGGTGTGATCTGGTGGTCTTGATCATACAGTTAGCATAGAGGTCATGGGACTTCTATTCTTGGGGAAGCCTCTGGCTCTACAGATGAAGTAAAGGTCATTTAGACTATTGAGTATCTCCAGTCCTGGTTGTAGGAGCTTGATATAGCCTGGCCCCACAGATAACACAGATCACCGGGCTCTTAATCACACCAATTCTCAGCTTTTTAAGTAGAAGGGCAGGTTTTTATCTTTCCCAGTGGAAAGGGAATCCAGCAAGTTTAACATTCTTGGTTCTCTGGAGATCTGTGAGCACAAGGACCTTCATGCTGCACTGCCAACAACTTTCTTCATTGGGTTAAATGTGTGTGAGCTTACTTTATAATGCTATTAAAAATAATTAATTAAGAACAAACACACTGGTGCCTGAGTATCAGGTGAGCCAGGATGTGCTATGGGCAGATAAGAGTGCCACTCACCAAGAAATATGAGCAAAGCATAATATTGTACATGTACTAAAATATCATTATGAAACCCAGTGTTACACATCTACTATTACTACTTCCTCCTGTATTAATAATAATAACAATTACAGAGGACAGTGGCTCATTTAGCCTGGATTTCAAAAGTAAGGAGAATGGGGAATAGAAGGAGGAAGAGGAAGAGGAAGAGGGAGATTCTTGCATTAGAAGCAAATAAGCCAGAGGCTGTCAAGTACTCACGAGGATGATACCAGAAGATTGAGTGTTCTAAGCCAGCCTGAGATTCTTAGAAAACCTTATTTTAAAATGAAGACTGAACTGGGGAGATAACACAGTTAATGACTTGCCCATTGCACAACCTGGGTATCTAAGTTTGATTCCCCACATCCATATAACAATTGAGCATGTTGATTCACACCTGCATCCCCAGAGCGGGGGAAGTAGAGGCAGGAGAATCATGGTGGGCACAGAGAGAGAGTGACAAGCCAATATAGCTGGGTCAACAGGGCCCAGGCTATGTGAGTCTGTCTCAAAAGAAGTAGAGAATAACAGATACAGACATCCAATATCAATCTCTGGTTTATCATGCTTACGCAAGTATACAAACATGTTCACATGTACACACCATATACACAACAAAAAGAAAAAGAAGAAAATGAAAACAAAAATGAAGATAAAATGGAAGAGCATTTAAAGAGAAAAAGAGAAGAGAAGACCAGAGCTGGCTGCTTTCTGGCTCATTATGGAGTTTCCAATCAGGAGGTCTACACAATCAAAATTCAAGGAAACATAATCTATTTCTAGCCTTTGGATAAAACTCACTAGCTCTTTTCTGCGGTCCTTTATTGCTTTCTGATTGTTACATGGAAAGAAAATGATATTAAACAGTAAAATTGGCACACAATATATAAAGGGTGCTGTTTACAGATGTAGGTTCAGAAGTGCAAAGTCTCACTTTCTTCCTGCCCTCGAGTCTAGAGAAGCTATCAGTGTCACTACAGAGCTATTCTTTCCAGCAACAGACATGAAAGCCAGCTGATAGTAGCTCCCTGTTAATGGGTATGAGCAAGTCAAATAGGAAATTCCCAGAGGAGCTGCCAGAAAGAGAAACATCTATTGTCTGAGACACAGGGATAACATGGAGTTGATGACCTCCACTTAAAGTACACTCTTTTTAAAGTAGTTCTCAAAGAGCAAGGCTCTCTAGGAAACTGACCCCACCTCCATATCCAGAGGCATTCCAGTGACTATAACACAGCAGCATAATTCTAGGGTAGCAAAAGGCATGACTATTACTGGACACCTCAAGAGAAGCCACCACTGTGCAAACACATACTACGTACTACAGTGTATTCAGCAGAGTTCTCTAAGAGGAATTGTAGAAATAATTAATTAAATTGTTTAACCAGTATTTGGATTATTGTTAATTGGTATGGCGGCTGTTAATCCTTAACTCGCCATTATAAATGAGCACACAGACACCATGTAGATTTTAATAAGCCTTGGCCTGAATTGAGCAATCTTGGTTCCTAGCCATGTGGAATGAGGTTCTTTTTTCTAACCCATGGTGTGTGTCCTCCTTCTTCTTGCTTTGGTCTGTAATGGACTAATCCTCTGTGTAAAGCACAGGGTTCCTGTTCTAAACTCAGGAAGTCCCACCTTCCTATACTCTTTCTGCCCAGCTAATTGGCTATCAGCGACTTTCATTAACCAATGAATAGAATGCCTCAGAAGGGGCAGTAACCAGATCTCAGCATTGAAATCAGCCTATCAGAAGCAATGTTATTAGTCCTTCCCCAACAAGGAATTGAACTGGTTGAATGTTTATATTTTATAAAGGGGATTTGTTAGAATGGTTTACATCTGATAGGTAGTCCAACAATGGTGGTAAGCATACTGTAGACACTCAGAACCCACTAGATGCTCAGTCCACAAAGCTGGATGCTTCAGTAGCCCCAACATAGTGCTGAAGTTCTGGAAGTTTCCCAGAGAGTCACTGAATGCAGTCAGTCCATGTTTGGACATCACAAAACTGGGTTCTGATATGAGTGAAGAAGGGCAGCAGAGATAACAGAAATGGGCACACTCACCAGCAATAAGCTAAGGCAAGCAGACAGGCAACACTGATTTTTTTTTTCTTAGACCTTTTTATATCTGGGATGTCTACTGGAAGGTGTTCACTATTAAAGGAAGCTGTTTTCTTACTCTAGGTTGACACTTTCTAGAGATGCCTTCCCAGACCCAGGTGTGTTAACTAGGTGATTTCAACCCTGATCTAGTTGACAATTCAGGGAGGGGACAGACCAGATCTATGCCCTACATAGCTTGCATTCTAACTTCATCAGATCTGATGTTGCATAATGTGCATTAGCAGCAAATTAAGAACACAGAAGCATAGTTTATTTAGCATTACACTTAAAAGTCTAAACTGCAAGTAGACATAAATCACTGAAAATTTTCTACTGGGAGAGTGAAATTGCCAATAAAAACAGTTGTCCATTCTAAGACAGAACAGAAGGAAATGGAATATAAAAACATGAGTCAAGAGCTAAAGGACATCCTGGAAGTAGATATTCCCTCCAAATAACAATACACAAAAATCCCCTTTATTTGAAAATATGTTTTGCCCACACTAGCAGTACTTTCTGTGACTCTGCCTACAATCCCACATCAGAATATGCCTTGTAACCAAGCAGAGGCAGTGGTGATCAGCACACCTCATCCTCAATCAACTGGCCACTGGGACCAGCACAGGAATGTTTGCCAGGCCCATATCATATTCATCAATTAATCAATTAATGCTCCAACAGCATTCATTCAGAAACATTCAAGGAATGCTTCTGCATTCATTTCCTCTGAAGATGACCTAGAGAGCTGCTGTAATAACTTGAGTGTAACAGGCAATCTTAGAACAACAGTAGGCTCGGAAAAGGGAGACAAGAACAGAGGAAGGGCATCCCAGGGCCTGCCGACTCCATGTGAGTTTTGAATCAAGCCATGTAAAGACAGGTTTTCTGGAAGATGTTCAAGGACAAGAAGCAGATGGGTTTGAATCAGGGGACTGGTACTTCTGATGGAAGACATCCTAACTAAAACAGTGACAACTCAGAACCAGGGCACAGGAAGGAAAAGATACAGGCCAACGCATCTTCCTCACTCTTGACCGTAAGTTTCTTCAGTTCAAAGAAGAGAAATTAAACCTAGTAGAACAACCAGGCATGGTATTGGAGTTTATGAGATAGATTCATGCTCAAATTCACATTTTAGAAAACCTTCTGAGTCTATGCTTGTGTAAGTAACATTGCCAACCTAATACTGGTATTGTCATTATTTCAGTTATTTAGGGAAATAGATGGCCTCTCCTGTCAGATGTCATTACAATTCTGGCACTCAGAGCAGGCAAACTCCAAGAGCATATCCTTCTGAAATATATCTATTTCTATGAGCCATTTAATATATCAGTAGAACATCTGCCCATCTTTATTTTGACTATGACATTAGAATTTTTTGTTAATGTGATACATTAAAAATTAATAAATAAATATAACCTAAATACCTTGCATAAGCCTAAGGTGTGAAAATGAAACATTTTTAAGCCACCTTTACTTATTTTGATTACTGATTAAAAAGTCTTTATCTCATTGCTTTCATATTTTGAAAAGCCTACACTCCTTGTAATCTCTCAAGGAATACTTGGACTTGAAAAGCCCTTCATGACACCTCCTGTCACTGTCTGAGTTCCATTCTATGCCTCTGAGTCATGTAGACTCCAACTGTAAAGACAAGGCTCCCAAGAAACAATGGTGAAAATGAGTCCTAAAAACAGAAACTAGACACCCTAAATTTTATTAAGGGCTAAAAAATAAGACAATATTGAGTCGAACTACTTCCAGTGGCCAAAATTAGAATTAAAAAAAAAAGGAAAGACGCTCAGAAGGAAGGATATTGGGAGTTGCCTCAGGTTGAGGTACAAGAAACCAGGATAGTAGATGAAGGAAGAAGCCATTGTGTGTTATGGGGCTCTGAGTAGTATCCATTTTCAACCAGCACAAAAATATTTCAGTATTTAAACAAACATGCCCATTGCCATGGATATTGGTTAGGAGGGAGTGGAATGACCATGACCAAGAGCCAAAAACAGGGCAGAATCAGTCACCAGCATGTGTCACAAAATTCTTGATTGCCTCCACAGCAATGGAAATAATGACAGCACAGGGGGGACAAGAAAAGCACCACCTAGATTAAGGGGCCCAGGTTTATCTAATACCATGTGACCATCTGTCTCACACCTGGAAAGGGAGAAGCAGGAAGTGAAGGAAGAGAAAGGAAAGGGAAGAGAAGTTGGGAAAACGAGAGCAACTGATTGTTTCAGTGTGAAAGCAGACGAGTTTCTGCCAATTCCTAGCAGGCTGCAATCCCATATAAGAATGGGTGCAGTGAGACGGTGATAACGTCACTAGAGCAGTTGCTTAAGCATATAAAAGGTTATGCTACAAGCAAGTTAAAAGCAAGATGGGCCGCCGGGCATGGTGTCGCACGCCTTTAATCCCAGCACTCGGGAGGCAGAGGCAGGTGGATCTCTGTGAGTTCGAGGCCAGCCTGGTCTACAAAGCGAGTCCAGGACAGCCAGAGATACACAGAGAAACCCTGTCTCGAAAAAACAAAAAAAAAAAAGCAAGATGTGCCATGAGTAACTCTTAGTGCCGATAATTCTTGCAAGATTAAGCTGAGATCTATTATATTAGTGATATTTAAGGCAAAGCATAAATGATGAATTCAGACATTGAAAAGAGTTGAAATAAGTTCAGACCTTCAGACTAAACTACACCGTTCCTTCTTAAATTTTGGACTATTTCGATTAGATTTGTATTGTAATTATGCTTAATTTTAACAATCCTTCCTAGAACAAGGGAACCCTTTGGGCAGTAATATTCTAACAGCACAATAAAAACCCTTCCTTCTGAGATTTGAAGTTCAATTATGCAGGGCAAGAAATTTTTCCAAATGCATTGATCATTTGAACTCTAGGGCTCCTGCTCCTGAGGGCACATTTTGATCTTCATTAAGCAGAAAAGGAAAAAAAAAAAGTGAGTATACCATGGCACTTATTTTAAAAGCTATTTTACAAAGATTGAATTTTTTTTAAAAATGGTCATTTTCCTCAATTTGAACATGATTCTTCTATTTGCATGTAATTTCATAAATGATTATTTCACATAGCTGTGCTTTTAGTCATAACCTTGTAAAGGGGCTAAGCAACATGGGAGGGATTTTGAAATGGTAGGTTTTTGTGTCGAACTGTACTTCTGACCAAAGGGCGCATCTGGATGTTGGGAATGACGTCATAGTCCCTCTGATGACTGGCATGGATCCATGCAGATCTCATTGGCAACAATCTCTATTGACCGGTATGATTTTGTTTATGGAATATTTCCCAACCTTCTGTTTTCTCATAATAATATCCCACTGTTTTTGTAATGTTTGGATAAATATCCATGCCCATAGAGACAACCCTTCTCGTTTACCTTGTTGTTGTTGTTGTTGTTGTTGTTATGGGGAATGGAGTTATTGTACGTGCATGTGCCTATGAAGGTCAAAAGCCAAACTTAAGTTGTTCCCATCAGTCACTGTCCACCTTGTATTAGAGACAGAATCTCTCACTGGCCTGCAGCTGGCCATTGAGACACAAGGATGGGCATGTCTCTGCCTTCCCAGTGCTGGGATTCAAAGTGAACTCTGCCACTCATTGTTGTGTTTTGTTTTCAAGGGAGGTGGGTATCCTGTGAATCCTGGAGATCCAGCTGAGATCCTTGTGGTTTGATGCCAAACACTTAACTGGCTGACCTATTCCCCCAGCCAGCCCTGTCTTTCAGCTCCTACTGAACTCCAAGCACAGGATGAAGTCTCCAAGCACAGGATGAAGTACCAAACATTTGAAAGCAAGCAGAAGCTAGATTGTGTCATCAAAGCTAGCCTTTTGCTCTTGTTTCGTAGCCTTCCCCTCCTAGGTCAACATACTAAGGTAAGGGTCCTTTTGAACCACTTCTTCCAGAGAACCCATCTTCATCACTCCTATCATGAGACCATTGATCATTTCTATCACCACCCTCCCATGTTGGTTCAATAGCTGATCCATGTCAAACTGACAAATGACAGCCCCAAACACTGTGCCCAGTAGTGCTTGCTTGGAATAGGAATACTGATAATTAAAGGTGTTGATGTCACCTTCAAGCAGAAAAGGACTGGTCTACAAACAGGCATGGTAAGAAACCCAACAACAATCCAAAGCTCAGACATGATGAAGTAAAAATGCTAGTGACTGACTTCCCCTATGCCTCCGTCTTCCTCGAGTCTCACTTCCTGCTAGAGGACTCTGTGTGCAGGAGACACTCAAGACTCTATGTCCTCCTGCCAGGTTACACCCAATTACTAGGTTTCTATTGCTAAACCAAATGTCCTCATCTAAACGTTAACTAGTAGTCTGAAGATTACACTGGAAACCAAATGACAGAGAGGATGCAAAACTCTCTGACCTGAGATGTGGAGACTCTAATTCCAGTCCATCTTTCCTGTGGTGACCAGATGGTACAGATTTTCTAGGGGAACCATGGTATTTAAAATGTCATTCTTAAACTTGAGATGTGGTTGGCACATCATGAAGTGAGCACTTCATGAAGAGTAAGTGCTCACTTACCCTTCATGAAGCCCTGGGTACAATCCTCAGCACTCTATAAACCAGGCATGATGGTACATGCCTGTAATCCCACCATTTAGGAGGTAGAGGTGGAAGCAGGAGCATCAGAAGTTCAAGGTCATTATTGGCACATAGAAAGTTCAAAGTTCAAGGATACCCTAGAATACAGGAGACCCCAACATACATACACACACACACAAACACACACACACGCAGGCATAAAATGGACAATTATGGGCGTCAGTATGATGGTAAAGGTTTAATAAGTCAGCTCACTGGTGACAAAAACCAAGCCTTGATATGCAGCCTTTGCAAATTTCTATGGTGTAAATACTTCTGCATTGGATGATTTCACATACATAACTTACTATCACTGAACACTGAGCTGGGAAGGAACACTAACTTATCAAGGGCTCTCATTAGCTGGTACACCACATTTTGAATGGAAGAGTTGCATTAAAGTTTATTAATACATGTGAAATGAATACATTTCTAAGCCTCTACTATCTCTAAAATTTTAATAATAGATAATAATCCTACCGCATGAGGGTACTGAGAGAATCAGGTGAGATGTGAGACAACCTGCACAGTAGCTAACAATATGGACATTCAGTTACTATTGGTGAGTATCACTATTACTGGCATTGCTGTTGCTGTGATTCACTTTTTTGGATTAGGTATTTACATTTTTATAAGAACTATGAAGTCCTTATAGTTGTTTCCAATTCTTCAGTGACCTTAAGCTTAGATTTTGTAAGCAAGTTTTTTTTTTTATACTTTATTTTTTTACTTCTTCAAGTTACATCTCAGTCACAAACCCTTCCCTACTCCCACCTCCTGTCCCACCCTTCCACCCTCTTCCCCCCAACAGCTTCCCCTTTCAGTCCAACAAATGGTTCCTTCTCTTATAACAGTAAATACTATACAAAATAACAGAAATAAATATGCCACATTTATGAGAGTTAAATGGCCCAGCATACCTTCCCAATGTCCAGTTCATACATATTTGGCCCCTGACTTTAACATTCTACCATCTAACCATCTCCATGAGTTTAAAGTTCTATATCTGACTCAGCTTTCATACTAACTTGCATCACTATTAAAAACATCTTCTTAGATCCAGAATGCCCTCTTGATTCCTAAGCAACTCAAAATTTAACTATGAGCCTCTAGCTGTCTATTCTTCAACCACCTCAGAGACCTGAGAGGGATAAATATATCTGATTATATAGGAAGTGCAGGGCCTGCAGCTTCCAAAACTAAGAAATGACATACCAGATCCTCATCATTGAAACAAGGTTCTAAACCCTCTGTTTTCAGACCTCAAATTCTATAATGACTATAAATTCTATAGAATAAAAATATGTGTAGGGAAAAGATAGTGGTGAGCAGGGAAGAAAGCAAGGGTTTCTCTCAGGGTTGGTCCACGTCTTAGAAGAAGATAAGCTATTAAGTATAAGGTCCAAGGATGACAATCTCTTGGGCTCTCTACCACTAGCATCTTCAAAAGCACATAAATCACAACCCTAGAAAAAGTCTCAGTCGCTGCTCTTAAAGAAAACATCTCAATGCTTTGCTTAGAAGAGAGGAGATGAAATTGGAACACACCGAACACCCAAAGAGGAGGCTGGGTGCTTTCTCTTTGCTGTTTAGCTCAAAAGCAAAACAAAGACATTAGACCACGATCAGTTACGTCCCCCAAGGACTTACTTCTCTGTACCACTCTGCAGATGGTGTGAACCTCATGTTGCTTTCCTTACCTCCTTCCTATTCCCTCAACATATACACACACACACACACACACACACACACACACACACACACACACACACATGAATTCATCTGTAATAGCAGTAGATATACTTGCATATCAAGGAAGACATGAGAGCAGATTTTCAGTGAAATCTCAAATCTGTCCAGTTCACTCCAGACCACAGAACTAAATCTACTTCTCTTCTTTTTATAAGAGAAAAGCAACTGAAAAGTGAGCTGGGAGCTGGGGACCACAGAGGCTTATTAACCTAAAACAGATGAAACAGGCATCTTATAAACGCATCTGACTGATTCTTTTTTTTTGATAAAAGAGCACAAAAGAAAGGACTAGAATGGGAATGGGGAAGAGATTACAGTACAGGGTATGAGACAGGAGAGACACAAGACTGAAGGAAAGGGACCAGAGGAGCTCATGCTGGGTAATATTTTTAATGTACTGTTTTCTCATGGTATCAGAAGGCTGAGCCTAGCAGAGCCTGTGAGCCTGTTGGTGGACACAGTACAACTCTGAGCAGATCTCATGGTCTTCAACAAAGCCTAGGATTGCAAAAAGGCACATGCACACTGAAATGCACACACCCTTAAATTAAACTTGTATTCAAATAAACCTAGAAAGTAGGAGAAAAATAAGCGGCCTGCTTGCTGTATCCCATTTACAGTCCTGAAACACCAGAGCCAAGTACCCAGAATATTCTGGACAGATTAATCTTTGCCAACGCCTATATAAAGATGAAAAAAATGCAAAATCAAAATGACTCTGCCACTAAAATAAAGAGTCATTACTTATGGGAGGAAGGAAACCAAGTAAAGATGCAAGGGAATTCTTGGGTCTCGAGAAATGCATAAAAGATCTAAGATCTGTCAGATGAGCAGTCAAACCGCAGACTCGGTGTCTGATCAGGACCTTCGGTCACCTCCTGCTCCGACTGCTCCTTATCCCTTATCACTGCTAGCACAAGATAAAATGCCCATAACACACATACACACACACACACAGTCACAGCGCCCCATAAAGAAACACTTGCAACTGCTCGGAAAATGGGCTCCAGATTTAGCCCTAAATGATTTGTGTCTCGCTTAACCCATCTTGGGGCCCGGAAATTAATATTTGCTTACTGCTTAAGATATACCATGTGCGTATGAAATTGTCACCCTTGAGCTACTACACCATAAAGCTGTTTTTGCTGGGTAAAGTCAAATGGAAAATTAAGTTCTGTTGCTTCAAGCCTGCCTGGGACTATCCTTACACTCAGTTTAACTACTTTGATGGAATGAGAAGCCACATACTCCAACACACTTAAAGTTAAAGGCTTTATTTTCTTGCCTGAGTTATCCTCAAACAGCCTCTGGAGTTTAGCCTGCACTTCTTACTCTGCATTAACAACAGTACCCTGGAAGGCAAGGCTGTCCTAGGCTCACACTGGAGAACAAATGAGTTATAGCCAGAGACCAAAATAAGAATTAAAGAAATAAACATTAGGAACTCAGGGTCAGGAGGACAGAGAAGACAGAAGGTTTGTCTTTCTTGATAGTCAATAAATTCACTGGATCAAATCCACACCCAAGCTGTGCATTCAGAAAAAGATGAAAATGAGGGCATTTCTCCCCCACTGTCTTTCAAAGCAGATTACAATGTGCATATGACAGGGCCTGCAAACAGAAAGATGAAAATCCCATTAATGTGACAATGACACCCTGAGTGACCTGAGCAAACAAAGGAGATTGGAAGTTTGGCTGCAACTTGTCCATTAGCAGCTTCCTCCCCCAGATTTCTGAGTACCTCACTT
The DNA here is from genome assembly GCA_907164525.1 of Lophiomys imhausi. NCBI lineage: Eukaryota > Metazoa > Chordata > Mammalia > Rodentia > Muridae > Lophiomys > Lophiomys imhausi. The sequence goes on from CAJQZJ010031868.1 coordinate 7,955,263, forward strand.
GCAAGGTTTTAGAAAAGGCAACAGCTTCCATCTGTCAGAGAATCTCCACAGAAAGAACACATTCAATAAAACACTATTTGAATCGTGCTCCTGGATTGTTTCTTTTTTTCCATTTATCTATCTATATATATGTGAGTGTGTGTGTTTGTATTACATATATTAATATGCATGCATATACTTATATTAATACATATGTGTGTACATATATTAATATATCTGTGCACACACACACACACACACATATATATATGTGATATATATATATATGATATATATATATCATGGATTCCATGTATTGGTCCATAAGCCCTTGGTGCAGGGGTCTGATTCACACAAGCATTTTGGTAAGAAATTTGCCAGAAGGAATGATGCAAGCAAAGGAAAAAGTCAAGTAAGATACTGTGATAGGTGCTGGGGAGATGTTAGGCATGTATTTCATGGGAGGGAAGTACAGTGGCAAAGGTCTAGTCAGAAAACAGACTCAGAAGGAGGTATCCTGATTCCAAGCAAAGGGGATTTCTTACCAAGTCACAAACAGACTCACACTAAACTCCAGAAGAGTAACTGTGCTCTCAGGAAGGAAGCCTAGCCCAGCCACTCACCAGTCCTGAAAGAAACAATCCACTACATGCAACTGCCTCATGGTAGTACTTGTACCTGAAGAGATGGTTTCCCCTGATGAGTAGATGAATTAAAATCATAAATAATATGTGAGATAATGTTTGCAAAATATGCTGAATTATCCATCCTACAGTGTAGTCATATTTCAAAGCATGTTACATGCCATAAACAGGTATAATTTTTGTCAATTAAAAATAATAAATAAAACAAAAATTAAAAAATATTAAATGAGATAGTAAATATAAAGTTCTTTGAATAATTCCCAGAACAAAGTAAGCACCCAGTGAACACTGGCAATTACAAACCCTTTCAGCACATTTACAATTCTATTGTAAGAGGTAGAAAAAGATGAGCATGTAGTATCCCAGACACGGGAGCTAAATGTGTATTTTATGATGACTAAAAATTATGGTAATTTTAATAAATTAGATTCTCTTCATCAAAATATTTGTTTTAATAGTGACAATTATAAAAGAGGAGTTTAACTAATGTGTCCAAATTGGGAAAAGTTACAAAGAGATCCAGTGAGAGTCCACCTCAAGTCCACCTTCAGGGTCCTGACATGAGGGTATGGTTTAAACAGAAGACAAGAGAAGTGCATAACTAAACAGTCATCCTAGGTCAATCTTTTTCATCATTGGCTCAGCTCCAATCCTCTCTTACAGGGTCATTTGACAAGTTGTAAATCTTCCTTTAGGAGATAAATTCCCCCTTTGATTGTCTCTAAGGCTCAGACTTTTCCTTCCCATGAGGACATTCCTGGACAAATTCTCATTCATTTTTTTTAACTGTCTGATAATCAGATAGCAAGGCATAGGTGTCTCTTTAGAATATATTCATTTCTTCCAGGAAAGCTCATTACACTCCCCACCCTTTATCTCCTAATCCTTAACATATCAGTCCTGAGGAATAACATGCTGGAGTCTGCAAGGACCACCACAACTAGACAACAAGTAAGAATCAAGATTTAGACCACATTGAGTTACTGTCAGGTTACTGTGTGTAGAAAACATTCTCTGTAATAACCACTTAGCTTTTATGTATGTTTTTAGGGGTTGGCATGAGCAACTCTATCTTGCTGGTTTGAGATAAGCTCTTGCCACAAAGCCTAGACTAACCTCAAATTTATAATCCTCCTGTTTCAGTTTCCAAGTGCTAAAAAGTATTTATTACATAATATTTATTTGCTGAGTAACTCCATATCTGTCTTAAGGACACAGACCTTTTACCTTGCAATAATGTTAGAAAGTCTACTGTGTTCAGCATTTTGTTGATAGAAGACAGAGTATTTCAACTGATCTTATCCCACTACTGACTACTCTTGGACAGAAGGAAGGCATAGCTCCATTCTTGACCCCAGGGATGTCTTGGTGAGTCACTTCTTAAACCAGTTTGTGAAGTAGCTTCATATCATATTTCCATAAGCACATTTTCAACCAAGCAAAAAAACTATTTTCTCAACTAAAACTGGTCCAGAAGCTAAAGCTGTAGTACCAGAAAAGCAAACTACAGTTGTCCTCAGGCACACTGCAGACGAGCTGGGTTTCAACCAGTTTTCCATGTGATTTCCACGCCTGCCCTTGGCACAACTACACCAAAACATTATGCTTAATCTGCAACAGAAAGAACCTTGCTCAAGGTCACAGAGCTGGTGAATGAGACAACCCAGGACACCACATTCTCCTAGCAGTGCCCTCCCTTCTTGTTACCCTCCTCAAAGAGGGAAAAGAAAAAAGGCTTTTGAAATTAAATTATGGAAAAAGTATTAAATTCTATTTTAAAGGCGTTTATAGTAAAAATGGCAATTTTCTCAGTTTCCAGCACCTAGAATATTTGACTCCCATATCAGCTAATCAAATACTCAGAAGCATTTCCAATGCATAAAACCACCAGATACAATCTGCTTCCCCTAAGAAAATTCAATACATAAAATTGTGCTTACAAAACAGATAAATCAGTTTCCGCTTTACAAAAGAATTTGCCCACCTAATTTTTTTCCTTTAAAAATCCCAGTTCCCTGATACTTTTGCACAGTGATTTATTTTGCAAAACTTTTCATATACATGAAGGGGCTGATAGATTTATATAAGTTAGATTTAGTGAATATATA
>CAJQZJ010031868.1:7971670-7993316 GCA_907164525.1 Lophiomys imhausi
TGTGTGTGTGTGTGTGTGTGTGTGTGTGTGTGTGTGTGTGTGTGTGTGATATTCTTGCAGCATTGAAGATGAAGGCAGCTAAAGGACATTTGTCTTGGGGTCTTTCTGCCTCATCTTTGTATTCAATACTTGTGAAAGAATAATAATGGTGATGAGGACCACTGCATACATATTCTACATAAAAGAGAAATCCAATTGATGCTACAGAGCTGCTGGTCTCAGATTCTCTTTCTGCTTCAGCTGATATATAGTGTAAATCTAAAACTTATTTTAAAACCTGTCTAAGTAAGACAGCTTTTAATTAATCTTCTCTTAGTTTTTATACTATATGGTACCTGGAAGATGCAAGATCAATCATCACTGCCTTGTACTGTGGCGTTATGAGACAGAAAGATAAATGAGCTATCAAACATAGCATTTTGATAGCTAAGTTAATTTAACCAGCTCCAGAACATGCTCTAGATTGGTGGATAAAGTTGTGAGCTGGGGCACTGCGTGTTATGATAGTGAACTTGGTAAGTTATTAAAAAAACAGAAATTTGCAAGTTGCTGTCTGTCCTCTATGGAAATTTAAACCCAAGATCAGAGAGGTGTTGCTGGGTGATGAGGTCACAATGCTCCTTCTGTAAAACCAATTAAGGCAGCTTTATTAATTCAAACTTTTAATTGAGCACTGTTTACAAGGCTCTGGGCTGCTCTGCAGCCTTCCTCTGCAGGGTGCAGAAGGAAGAGCTTGGCCATGCCAAAGCAATTTTAACTCAATTGATGCAGGAGAGGAAATCTCAGTACTCTGGCTTCTAATGGGACTATCAGAATTTTTTTTTTAGGTCATAAATTGTATTTCAAATTGTATTTCCTTAGTGATAGGAATTTGAAATTGATTCTTATCCTTGGGGGAGACAATACTCCTGTCCTTGGAATATCCATTTTTGAAAGGATGTTTCAATCAGCAAGAATAAGAATAAAACTATCAGCCTGGCTTCTCAAAACTACCAGTCTAAATTATAATAGAACTTCAAAAGAGAGAAAGAGGCTGCAGAAGTCACTGGAGAAGTATTTAGATATGTTAATCACAGCTATTAGGGAATATCAACTTTGGAATGTCACATCTATTCAAGTAAGCAACAGTAAATGGAGCACTTTTGATAGGCTTTCTCGTCCTTAAGATGATAATGAAATCCAATTGCTAGGAAAGGGAAAATCTACCTTTACTCACTCCCACACTTACCCATCACCAACTAGCCCATGTCAGACAGTGTCTTTCAATTTTGCTCATTCATTTGCTAATCTGCTCTCAATTAAACATATATTAATCACCAGCTACATATAGGCCGTGTCTTTTGTTCTGTTTTAGAATCATACTTATTACTAAGTCATAGTTCATGTCTTCACAAAAATCACAAAGAAATATTAGTTATTACAAAATGACATGTAGTAGTAGCTATTTTATGTCAATTTGGCAAGGTTGTAGACTGACCAGATATATTTTTGGACATTCTGGGTGCATCCAAGAAGGTAAGTCAGGATGAATAAATCAGTTGGATTGACGGAGAGAGTAGAGTAGACTGTAGAGTGAGCAACACAGGATGTTCCATCCAATTCATTGATGCCATCCCCCCTCCCCAAAATGGCAAAGACAGAACTCACTCTTTGCTTCACTGTCTTCAAGCAGTGCCATCGATATTTTCCTGTCTTTGGACTTATGTTAGAACCAGAACATGTGTTCTTAGTCTAAAAGATGTCAGGAAAAAGACCGTCCGTTGTGGTCAAAGTAATTAAAGCAAGCAATTCATTAAAGAAAACTTTTTATTTGTGTACACACTTTTTATTTGTGTACACCAGCTAACTCCCCGTAAGACAGGGTTGAAGAAGTCAGCATTGGATGTGAGGAAGATAAGATTTTTATAGTTCAGGCACAGGAGGTTTCAAAACAGGGAGGGCAGTTATTGGCAGGCAAAATAGGCAGGGTTACAGACGCACAGTATAACAAAGTGGTCTCAGAGCAGGCAGTCATAACACCCTCCTGAAACAAAGGTGGAGTTGCAAGATGGTCATAACAACCTCCTGAAACAAAGGCAAAATTGCAAGGTGGTCACAACAACTTTTTAAAACAAAGATATGGTTATAATTTTCTGCAACAGGCAGTGCAGAACCGTTTGCAGAACCATTTGTAGTTAAGGTTAGCAGGTGGGGAATAGCCTGTTCTTTGAGAAACAGAGATTTGATCATAAACAGGAATGAGCCTAGTTTGTGTTTATAATAAGGTAGCTTCCAAGCCCAAGATGGACCAGGGTGATTCATCAGTATCTGGTTACATATATCTATATGCAATGATATAAATGGTGTGTGTTTCCGTGTCTGTATCTGTGTGTACCCACATGTGCCTGTGTACAATATCCAATTGGTGTTTCCTGAAATTCAAAATACAGTCTTGTAGGCAAAAATAAAAATAATTTTACCCATGGGTTTTCTAATTACAGCCACAAGCCATCTCAAAATTCGCCTACGAGTTTCTCTCTTCACCCACCACCTCTCTCCTTACTTACATAGACCATCTTTAGAAATCAAACAACTCAAAGACTCACCTTAAGAACCTCTGAACCCAGCCATAAGAAACAAAAACACATTACTTCCTTCATATGTAGACATTTCAAAGTTGTCTGTGTGGTGTTCTCCTTTGTTGCAGCATCTCTAACCCTCAGTGCACTCCTATTGTGATGAGCTCCTTTAAAGAAAGGACTATATTTTATATAATGGGAGTAATTATTTTCAAAAATCTATGGATGCTTAGAGATCAAAGTCACCTTCAAGGCATTGTAATACTACTCTCAAAGATAAAATTATTCCTCTAAAATCACCTAGCTAGTTAGTGACATAGACAGATGAAACCCAGATCTAGGGATTTCACAAAGACAGCCTCCCCTGCCTTTACATCAAGGATGGTTACAGGAAGATGGCTAGAAAAATAGTGTTGATTTTGAACAAATCTCTCGTTCATTAAACAAACCTTTCTTACTGTACTTTTATATGAAACAAAAAGTATTCTAAAGCCCTCCCACTCAAAGAGTTTACTAATTAATTCATGTACATATGCACACACACACACACAGAGACAAAGTCAGAGAGAGAGAGACAAACTATCTTGGCATGGGGCAAAGGAAAAGAAACACTTCCTGCATTGAACTAGATGTATACATGCAAATATGACTATAAATCTGCATAAAGGTTTTACGAGTGTAGTCAGTCATTCATGTAATTTTTAATGTTTGTTTCTAGTTCTGTGTAGTGAGTAGACCACATAACTCTCAGTTTTAAAATCTAAAATATTAGGAGACTACAGAACGGACCTCACTCTGGGAGGTCAAAGAGGATGATGGCAAAGAGCATGGGCTTTGGCATTAGCTGTACCCAAGTTCAAACAGCTCTGCGGCTTAAAAGAGAGTTCTTCCAGCTCTTTTTGCAACAATAACCACTTAACAATGGCAAAGTGGTGAAAAATAGCAACACAGGTGCTCCTGTGTTTGGAAAATTTTGTTCAAATCATCTCCCTAGGTCTACAGACAGTGTGGTGAGCACATACTAAGCTAAAGGAAATGAAATCCCGGTGGCCATATGTATAGTTGATAGTTAATGCTGATATATTTTAAACTGAAAGTAAATTTGTTTAAAATAACCTTTATGATTACAAAATTGAAAGAAACTTAAGAATAGAAAACTCCATGAGAGTCATGTGAAAGAGTGTTCAGATTGCTAACTGGTAACAACTCCTGTCTAGGAAACAAATAAAACAAATGATTTTCTCTATTGTTTTCCACTGTTTCAAAGGGGAGAGAGAGAGAGAGAGAGAGAGAGAGAGAGAGAGAGAGAGAGAGAGCTCTGTATCAGTCAGCCTGTGCCGCTTTCCAACAGTTTTTCAGAAGTTGGGCCAGTGAGGATCTGCCCTGGTGGACAGACAGCAGACAGAACTGGTAATGAAGCTCCTGTGAGTAGCCTGTATATGAGCCCGAACGTGGGCTACAGGGACTTGGGAAGCAGGCTCGCTGTAGATTGGTTCTCTGACTGCCTACAGCCTAGTGAGACAGCATTCCCATGCATACATTCCAAGAAGTGAACTACTTGCTTTAAAATGCTCATGAAAGCAGCAGCAGCAGCCCAGGATTCAATACCTGTCAGTCCTCAAAGCTGAGGAAAACTACCCAGGGCAGACAATCTTGACTTCACACGCCCACTGCGTTGCAACTGAGAGATCCAAGAAAGCAGCGAGCTACTCTGGGCTTTATCCCCAGGGAATATAAGATTTTTTCTCAGTGAAAGCCTCCAAAAACATCCTGTTTCTGGGGAGGATGAAGCAGAGTATGTCCTGTTGCCTCCAGTCCCTCCCATCTCAGAATATTGGTCCCTACACATTCCATAGTTACTCTTACATCTCAGTGTCGAAGGAAGCAGGTGTAAAGTGGATGGTTGGAAGATCACCTGGGGAACTATTTTGTAAAATTATTCTCACAAATTTTAGCCAGATCATACAGCTCCTGACTTCTTTCAAAACAAAACAAAATGACCATACCATATTTAAAATTTTGAAAATATCATATCTGCTATATGCTATCTCTGCGCTCAGGGAAAATGAGAAACAGACATTGAAAGTATCTGACCCTCAGAAGACTGAGAGTTGAGAGGCACTTTCAAGATGGTCCACAGCGTTCAACAAAGAGCAATTTCAGTTTTTCTTAGAGTGTTTGCAGAAATGACAGCAAGAGTTGATTCCTGACTTGGGGACATTGGGTATGTTAGGAACTCTCTCTAAGCCTCAGTTTTCATGTCCTTAAATGAAAAAGCTAAAGATTAAATCTTATTCTTTTTATGATGTGCATAATAAAACACATGTAATACAAGATTCCATATAAAGTAACTTTTTAATGAGTTGTAGTCATTACTACTTGTTTTACTTGCTCTAATGCTTATGTTTTTAGATTTATTTTGTATATGAGGTTTCTGCCCTCATATGTATGTGTACCCCACATGCATGTCTGGTGCACAAACAGGTCAGGAGGTATCAGAACCTCTGAACTGCAGTCACGAATGGTTGTGAGCCACCATGTTAATGCTGGGAACGGGACTCAGAACTTAAGTGTTTCTAACCACTGAGCCATCTCTCTAGCCCCTTACTGTTTACTTTCAGTAAACAAAATGCCTGTCTTAGATACTCTATAACGTTGTAGTCATAATACACATTTAGACAAAGCATAAAAAAGATGAACATAAGAAATGTAGAGGGCATTGCTTCCTCCACCTCCTCTATTATCCACTGTGAAGTCCAAACAGCTAAGTCTTTTGTTCTGTTATCTGTAGGTAATTAGATATTCTTAATTTAACTACAAGTGACTCTTACTTATTAAGGTAGTTTGGTTCCCTGCCTGGTTTTGTTAGTGAATAATTAATTTTACTACATTGGGAGAATCACTTTGTGCTCAAATCTGATTGATTTGTGTCTCCCTAAAATTCTTATATAGAAAGTTATTGGCAAGGTGATGATATTAGAGGTGACTTCTGTGAGGTGGTAGATCTTGAGGTTCCTCCTGGTGACCTTGTAACAGAGACCCCAGGGGTCTGCCTTAGTCTTCTTCCATGTGAGGACACATAGAAGGCATCCTTGCCAGGCATTTACTCTGCCAGCACTTTGATCATGGACTTCTGAACATCTAGAACTACAAACAGCAGACTGGTTATTCACAACATGACCCAGATCAAGGTATTTTTTATAGCAGCCAAATGAATGAACTGAGATACCTGAGAAATCTGTCAAGTTCATCCCACATTCTAATGTATGGTCTGTGTCTGATCCTCTAAGGAGATGTTTTCTACTTCTTTGGACAAAGCGTAACAGACAAAATGAAGGCGTGTGCTCAGTCTTCAGCCTTTGTCTTTCGCTCCCCAGCGATCCTAACACCATGAGTATCCTTCCATACCCAGCAAAGTCAGTGGAGTGACTGGTCACACACCCCATGCCCATTACCTCATTATGTTAATGATGTTCGGCCGCTGTCAGTGTCCACAGCCAAACAGGTCCAGCCTCCTTGTGAATATTTGACTTCGTATTCACCCAGGGTGAGACCCTCCTGCCTGGTGATGGCACTATCAGTGACTCTGTGAGGCTTGGTCTCCCCCCAGATCCAGGTACCCCCAAGAGAGAAAATGTTCACAATCACATTGCCCAGACCATTGAAGAAAATGCCATTCAAATGCCTCATAAAAGGCACAATATGTACCAAGCCACACTATAACTTGCATGCTGTTGTAGAAAAAAATTTTTAGATTAGTTTGACAAGATTAGGTCTTTTAAGAGTCATTCTGATTTCTCCTCACTATCCCGTAATCCCTTAAAGACTTTGAAAATTAATCCTCCTATTATTCTTGTACTTCAAGAGCTGAACATTATGCTGCCTGGTTTATGGTATCTGGTATCATGGGCCCCTTAGCAAGCCTCTCAGAGTTTTCAGGGGGTTTTGTTTCCATTAATTTCTTAAGCATCCCAGGATTCAAGCCATTGTATCTTGTAATTTATGTTATTAATCCCAAGTGTATCTTAAAAAGAAAGAAATATAAATTAATAAAAATAAATTACAGTTTTGATTGTGAAAGATACCTTCAAGGGTGTTCTCATTTCTTCAGAGTGATGTTATACCCCATGGCTGTGCCAGAGTAGGAAAATGACATTATCGCCTTGATTTCTTCATAGACAAACAACATCTCTCTTTAAATGGTACCATATCAACCAGAGATTGGATGAGTTCAAGCCAGGGAGGGTCCAGCTGTTAGATATTCATGTTGGCCATGAGGAAGATCTGACAATTATCCCAAGAAGGCCAACATCAGTATCTTTCTTTCAAATATCCCATTCCAACTGCAGTGTTTCCCACCAGTCACAATCAGCAGAGCCTCTGACCTGCTCATTTTGGTGATCTCCTTACTAGTTACTAACTATGCTGCATCAGGCTTCAGCTTTCATTATCAACTATATCATACCATCTCAGATCAAGTTACTTCCCTGTTTAAAATGCTCTGAGGCCTCTCATTAGGGCTGGGAAATACATATGTATGTTTCTTTTACACAGTATATAAAATCATGTATAAGACCTAGTCCTTGCCTACTTACACCTCCCATGGTGCTGTTCTGCTTTAATATAGGATATACATTTCCTAAAAAAAAAAAAAATCATTGCCCTGTGCAAAACCATGCAATAAAAAACCATGAGGATTATTGGGATAGGGGGGAAGCATTCAAATGATTCATCAGTTCCACAGTTTAAAAACATAGGAACCAAATCAATTCTGTGCATAGTTTTACATATCTTTAGTAAGTAAGAAATATAAAAATTCTTCTATAAACATGATAGTTTACCCTGGGAAAAAAGTGTAAGTTTGCTTGTGACCCTGAGTGGCAGAAGAGTTGTAGTTTGTGGATTTTAAATGATGGAAATGAAGTTATCTGGAATCAGGAGGAGAACCAAATAGATGTGTGTGACTTCTATACACAGTAAACTGAGGCGTGCGAAGATTGTGAGGGTGCAAGTGTCTGTTTTATATACTTTCCCACTTCTCACTTCAGCAGGGCACAGCTTTTTGCATTCAGTCCATGTTCCTCTCCGTCAAAAATAACACATAGTCAAATGCAAAATCCACATGATATGGTGCTCAAATTGTCACTGTCTAGCCTGTGTGAACATGTTTTCATTCTGAAAGCAAAGAACCTCCAACCCCTCCTGGCACAGTATCCTTGGTATCCTGCACTAGGCATCTCCATTGTACCAAGTTTGGTCCTTCCTCTGACTAGATTGCCCTTGGTCAAGTTCTCAGTGGCCTCAAAGCTAGTTTCACTTCCGTTGCATCAGAAGGTCCTAATCCCCCCCCCCCCCCCATCTTCTTTAATTGAGCCTGTACCTCCATGACCACAGTTGTTTAGGTTCTAGTAAATGAGGTGTTTCAGTTGGGGTTTTATTGGTGTGAAGAGACATCATGACCATGGCAACTCTTATAAAGGAAAACATTTAATTGGGGCTGGCTTACAGTTTTGGAGTCCATTATCAGCATGGTGGGAAACATGGTGCTATGCAGGCAGACATGGAACTGGAGTAGGAGCTGAGAATTCTACATATTGATCCACAGGCAGCATAAGGAGACTGTCACAGTAGACCTAGCTTGAGCATAGGAGACATCAAAGCCCATCTCCATAGTGACACACTTCCTCCAATAAGTCACATCTACTCCAACAAGAACACACCTCACAATAACGCCACTCCCTATGGTCCAAACATTCAAATACATGAGTATATGGGGGTCAATCTTATTTAAGCCACCATATGAGGTAAATAATTAAGTTTGCATTCTATGTTTTGTCTCTCCCATGAGAAAGTAGGCTCTTGGAGATTGAGAGCCATTCCTCCCTTGACATACTAATTTCCTGATCCTTCTGGGTATTGTGCTCAGTACAAAAACAAAAAAAAGGTTTTCAAAACTCATCTCCTGAATAAAATAATGAATAAATGAATGAATGAATGAGAATAACTGAGTGAATATCAAATAACATCCAGCAGGCCCTCACAGAATGGCTTTATTAATGCTGGTATAGCTCTCACTCAGTTAAGCCCCTTACAATTTATCTCTTGGTTAGATTTAATGATCTCATTATAAAAAAACCTTGAAGGAAAATAGTACAAAATAAAATTTAAAAACAGAATACAGGAGACTTCAAAGAACAGATTATTAGAATTATGCAACATGAAAATAAAAACAGAAGAAAAGTTCAACCCTCAAAATGCCAAAAACAGGTGGTTCATTCATGCCCTTAAAAAACTGGGCTAAATGAGGCTAATCCCCTCCCTTTCCCCCTCACCATTAGTGGTGGACAGGAGATCTGGACCCAGTTGGATCCCAAGAACAGGAGACCTGTCCCTCACGAGCAGCAGTACTTGGGAGAGCAGGCCCTGCACCTCATCTTGACAGCACAGGAGAACTAGCCCTGGATGTGGGAGTTGCAGGCAAATCAGTCACAAGGGTCTAAGGCCAGGAGAACTGGTCCTGACTGTTGTCCACTGAGTGATGGCATTAGCAAAGGAGATATCTCCTCCACTCTCCTTTGCCCTCACCACAGGTATCAGATGGAATAGTGGGTCCTGATGGGGTCATGAGAGCAGGAGAGCTGCCCCACATCCTTATCTGTTGCAGCACTCTGGAGAGCAGGCCCTGTACCTTACCTGGATAGCACAGTAGAGCTGGCCCTAGATTTGGGGGTTACAGGCCCAGAACCAGGGCTTTGAATTGGTCTACCCAAACATCTACTCCATGAATGAACTACTGGAATGCATGAAGAGACCAGTTCTACAGACCCAAAACTACAGCATCTTCATGACACAGCGCAACAACAGGATATTTGAAAGGAGTCCCGGTGAGGTTCCAGAATTGACAAAGTAGCAGAAGCCAGAGGCCTCATACCAAACCAAGCAGTCACTGTGATTAACATAGACAAGCAAAAAAAAAAAAAAAAGTATGGATAAAAAGGCAATATTGTGGGGCACACTGAGATACACTACAGCTTCCTTAATGAGGGTTTTTTTTTTTTTTTGTCTGTTGAGAGAGGTGGCCTTGGTGGATGGCAGGTCATAGGGGAGGTGGGAGATGAGTGGGAACAGGGTGTATGATGTGAAATTCACAAAATAAAAAACAATAAAAAGATTTTTTTTAAATTGAACTAAACTCCCAGGATGATAATAGAAAATTGTCCTACTTGCGAGAGTATTTGAAAGGGCTTGATGAAGCCTTTTTAGAACAATAACCCTACTTTTGCTGTCCATCTTTTAAGAAAATTTTATAGAAATGCTGAAGGATCTACAAGAAATTAGCCATTGTAGAAAAGCTGAAAATATTAAAGAACCCTAGCAACCCCTCTTTTGCACCAAAAAAAGCCAACTGTAACTGAGGCATACGAATGTCTCTTTATTATTTCTTTCTTCTGTATCTTCTGTGTCAACAGATCTGTGCTAAAGATGGACGTGTGACCAGCATAAGACCTCTGTTCCTCAGCCTCTTTTGCCGCTATGTGAAATCATGTGATCGTGAGGTCAACTTCTGATGAATGCATTATAAAACCCAGTTCTTACTTCCACAAAACTTCCCTTTGAGAAAGCTGAGTCATACATAGTCCTTGTCCATTTATCTTAGAATGCAGATATCTAAGTCCCATATTGGATAATAGGATGACCCTGGAAGCAAGGGTCACAGGCAATAAAGCAATACTAAGGGAACAACCAAGGATTGTGTAGGCTTAAGAAAAAAGACCATTATGGCAGCCATGAACTACTGCACCATAACATTTTAATATGAGAGGGGAAACAGCTATCTGGCTGAAACCATGTCACTTTATATTTTAATTTTAACTATAGTTTGCAAATGTAACCCAGTCCCTGCCTTTCCTTAGATAACAAAACCTAGACTAAGAAATAGTCCAGGGAAAGACCACAGTATAATTTGGGAAAACATTAAGCACAAGTTTCTTTTGGTAAAGAAAGGTAGAGTATCTAGACATGGCCAGAAAGTAAGAGAGAGAAAAGGAGTTGAGTTGCTCTGCTTAACCAAGTATTAAAGATTAAGTACCTAGGAATGGAAGAGATCACTCAGACATTAAGAGTGTTTGCTGCTTCTCCAGAGGACCTGAGCTTAATTACCAGCACCCACATCCTGTACCTCGGGGATATAGGAGACATCAAATAGATTATTACAGCTTTGCAACACAAAAATAACAACAGAAAAAAAATTCAACCCTCAAAATGACAGAAATAGGTGGCTAATACTGGCCCTTAAAAAACTAGACAACAAGGACATCTCCTCAACTATGTTCATTGCAACTTTATTTGTAATAGCTAAAAACTGGAAAGAACACAGATGTCCTTCAACAGAAAAATGGGTAAAAAAAAAAAACCTATGGTACATTTACCCAATGGAATACTACTTAGCTATCAGAAACAAAGAAATCATGCAATTTGCAACCAAATGGATGGAACTAGAAAAGCTCATCATGAGTGAGGTAACTCAGACTCAGAAAGACACACATGCCATATATTCACTTATAACTGGATTTTAGCCATATAGTACAGGATAACCATCCTGCAATCAATAGACCCAAAAGAATGGGAACATGGACTTGGCTACCTGTTGGTGGGACACTCTACCCTAGTGGAACTGCCATGTAGGCCCCCAGTGCAAGAGGAAGCTCTTAGACCTAATGTGACTAATGAACTGAGGGGGGCTAATACACAGAGACACCCCACACCAGAGGCATGGAAGGGGTGGAAGAGGGGTAAAGGGTGAGAGGGAGGAGCCAGGATAGGGTGGAGAGAGGGGTGGCAATGGAGGTGTAACAAAGTAATAAATAAATGTTTAAAAAAAGCTCAATAAACCAAATAAAACTTTCAATGAAAAAAAAACTAGACAATATACTTAAAGAGATGATAACAAAAAAGTTTCCCACTTGCAAGGGTATCTAATGAGACTTAGTGAGGTCCTTTTTAGAACCAAGGGCCTGCTCTAGCTGCAGAATATCTGATGTTTCCATCTAGCCTCTGCATCTCTGTTTGTCTGTCTGTCTCTCTCAATTACATACACACACATACACATAAATTTAAAATAAATCTTTTATTTTAGGGAAGTACAGTAGGCACCTGTAAGGCAGCTTCTAAGGAAGGATAGGAGACATGAAGGAAAATGAGAGAGTCCTATGAGCAAGAACCCAGAGAAAACTCTCTGATCTGTGTCCAAGAGGACAATGACTCTACAGGAGAGAAAGACAGAGAGAGACAAGGAGGGAGAGAAAAAGAGAAACTGTGACTGGTTCTGTCAGTGCCTTGCAGGCTCTCTTCAGGGATTAAAGGTAGGGGCTCAGTGTCATAGAGAAGGGGTATCAGGGCCTGGAAGACTGAGAAACATGAGAACATCATGAAAAGCCCTCATCCATCAAAACTGTGTTCCCATACCCACTTTGTTGCAGATCTTCCCTAACCGTCATGATGGTATTAATCAGCTGCTCTTCCACAGGAACACAGTATCCAGGACATTTATCTCTTGTTGTGTTTCTCCCACTGTGAGCTGTTTGAAAACATGATTGTCTTATATTTGTCTTATCTCTGGTGCCCGACACATAGTTAATACCAAAAAAGCTTTAGAGAATTGAATTGAACAGAATCGTGAGCTTTGCAATAATATCACTGGTGTGGTAGAAACCTTGAATGTAATCTTAGTAAATCCTTGTCTTGCATATTTTTTTTTTTAAATTGGAGAGTTTAAAGTGCACAGCTAGTAGAAACAGACAGAGTGGAGGCTAGAACCCATGGCTGTAGATCCCTTGTTACCTGCTCTCACCACTGTCCTGCGTCCATTCACTCACACTACACCTCAAAGCTTTGATACCATCCTGGGGAAACATTTTTTTTTTTTTTTTATGTTCAAGCACTCTTCCAAATTAGGTGTTGCATTACTGCATGGGAGACAACACTGCTTCCATTTGCTTCAGCTTCGGGGAAGGAAAGCCTGAGATTTGTGCTGCCTGTTTTCCAGATTCTTTGTGAGTGCTGAATATGAATAATGAAGAGATAGTGTTAGCAATGCACAGATAAGTGTGTAGATTCATCAGCCCTCCCGGTGCTCATAAATTGCAGAGAAAAGTACATTTTTCAAAGGAAAGATCATTATACTTCTCCGGATGAAAAAAAGAAAAAGGTGGGGGAAGGAAGAAAAACACAGGAGAATTTGAACAATTTGTAGCAGAGATAGCACTGCAAACATCCCTGTAGTATGTGCAAACTGAACACACAAGTCAGCTCGAGCTGTTCTCCAATATCCTCACTGTCACCACAATGTCGTATTTTATCTTTTTATTTTGTTCTGCTTCCTGAATTCACTCTATCATTTGCTGGGCCTTCTGTGCCATTGCGAGCTGCTTCTTTGCTTTGCTATCTCCCACTTTCTAGAGATAAATGCCTCACACCTGGGAAACAGATGCCTCTAATCAGTATTAAAACCTGAAGCTTATGCCTGCTTTTGATGTTTTCCTGAGTACATTCGGTAAATATTAATATTCTCAATGCGGCACCATTCAACACTTAATCAAAAGTCTGTTTTGTGAAGATTCTTTTGCTGCCACTCATTGGACCCTCGTCCCGAACACAATTGTGCAATGAAAGAAAAGAATTGCTATCTGATCTTTGAAAATCCTTTCATGAATCACCACTCTCTTAGATGATTGATATCTGAGGGGAAATGGACAAATTTATATTTAAAAAAATTTCAATTAATTTCAAATTTGAGTGAAAGCCAAAACTGTGGCAAGAAAATCTAGAAAGAAGCAACTGTTGTATATTTGCTAAGTGATTGTGTCTTCTTTTAGTTACTTAAGAAGTATTTCTACTCCGTGTGTTGTTAAAGTATTTAAGTGTAACCACCAAGAAAGAGAGAAAGAAAAGGTTAAGTCGTTACCTCTGTAACCCCAGCACTTAGGAGGCTGAGGCAGGAGACTTAGATGGTCAGGTCAGCACTGACCACATGGACAGACCATGTCTCACAATCAAATAACAATTAGTACTATGCAAAGAAAACAAAACTGAGAGAGTGTACTCGGGCACCAGCCAGGCACTCATGCCTCAGACCAGTGATAACTCTTTCTGCCGTTAAACTCAACTTAGAAATCTTTCTCCCACTTGAAAAGAGAGGACAAATTTCCCAACCTCAATACAATGAGTTTATCTGGCAAAATACAAACAGATGAAGAAGGAAGCTGCAATGCCACACAAATATAAGGGGACATTATTTCTGGGATAATAATGATATAACTAAGGCCAGACATTGCCTTTGGAGACAAGGAGACAAAATAAAAACAGATGAGGAGAAAGTCCCTAAACCACAACTACCCAAGCGATAGGAAGAATTAGAAAGTGCTCTGCTGAAAACATAAAGTGGGAGCTGTCACAGTGCATGTGATATATTACTGTCCTCTGTAGTCAATACCAAGTCTCCTGATGTGACCACTATGACTTAAAAAAAGAAAAAAGAAACAGCAGAGAACAGAAGAGGATTGAGAGAGAGAGAGAGATCTATTTTCTGAGGTGTGGGAGCTTTGGAAAATCCATATTGTCCTTGGCCTGGTACATGTATCGCTTTGCTTTGTCTGCATTGAAGACCAGGTTAAGTTCTGCTGTGATAACAAATTAACCCAAGTTCACAGCAAGAGTCCACACAACATGACCATCATAGTCTGACCATCATGTTCTTCCAAGTCACAGGCTGGGAGAAAGGCCTTCCATCCAGCATACTACTGAGAGTTTTGTTGGAGGTGGAAACAAAAAACAAACAAACAACAACAAAAAAAAACAGAGTCATCTTCCATCTTTGTCTCTGACATGACACATGTCACTCATTGGGATTGCTTCAGGGAGTCATATCAACATCCTGGGAGAGAGCTCAGTGCAAAAGTATGACCTTGAGAATGAATATCATCTACCACACTGTGCTTTCAATAGCTGTGGGTAGTGAATGGGATAATTCTGACTTTGTAATGCCAAGTGTTTCAGTGATAAAAACAAAAGCTCCAGGTGTTGTTCTAAACAGTCATCTAGACATGGTATTTACTCGTCTTTCATGATTTATACTGTACAGCTCTTCTCTCCCATGTGCATGTCTTAAATTTTAATGGTTTTGGTATGTTGATGATATTTAAGCCTAAGGTCTTTAATGAGGAGGAACAATAATCTAATTAATTGATTCTCTTCTTGTGTGCCTATGCTAAAAACTAACATCATGTTCAAGCAAGTGTGTGAATGTTATGTGAATTCTAAGTAGTTCCTGTTTCCCACCAAGAAGAAACTGCATCTTCCAGCACCTCTCTACAACACCTTTAATAAAGAAAAGGCCTCCCGAACCCCAGCACTTCACTCACTTCAGAACAGAATACATAGGCTTGATGCCTGAAGCATTAGTCTGTAATTTATAATTATTTTTCCATGACAAGAGCTTTAATTGGCTTAGCAAAAATAATGAAGTGCACGCCCTATAAATAGTGCTATATCTGCTTGGAAACACATGTGTCACCAGCCTCCTTCTCTGACTGCAAAGGTGAGAGTGAGTGGGTCTGTTTACCTACCACAGAGAGGAAGCAACAGCCCTCAGACATTGTTTCCAGCAAATGACTTCAAGTTAAAGTCCCCCAAAACAACATTTATCATGTCACTTCAGAAGATATTGCCTGGAGGCAAGAGAAAGAAATAATAGTTATTGGTTTTTTTTTAATGTTCCTTTCATTTGATTTTTTTTGTTCAACCTTCTCTGCTAACCAGCAAAGCTTTCTCCTCAGCCACTGAAATCATTGTTATAACGATTCCTAGAAATTTTAGCAAACTCAGACTGGTTCCCTATTCTCAATGTCCCAGAGAACAAACTTTGACCACTATGCAGTTTTAAGGAATGCCACACTGTGATTTCCTTTTATAAGGTATTAGTAACAGAAAGGTTGGGTAACAGGGTTGACTGACAAATGATAAAAGGAAGGTATAAGCTGGTGTGTGGGCTGAGGATACACCCAATGACAAAGTCAAATCTAGACCTAGCTTGAGGAGACACAGGGACCCATATGGTCTCTACCCATCTCTTTCTCCTTACTGAGTAGTACTTTCATTTATCCTTCTGCTCCATCCCATTGTCACTCACACTTGACTTTCTGCAAAACCACTGGCCCTGATCTTGGCCCTAGTCATCTTATCTACCTGTTCATCTGTTCTTGGCCTTGGTTTCATCATTCCTAGAAGTTCTCATCAGAAAGGTCACCAATATGTGTGGGAATAGACAGGAAATGACTGGAGTGGAGTAAAAATATTTGCTGAGTATCTCCCTTACTTTTCTATTGCTATGACTAGACACCCAGGCAACTTATAAAAGAAAGCATTTAATTTGGGACTCACACCATTCCAGAGGATTAAAGTCCATGAGCATTATGGCAGGGAGCATGGCAGCAGGCAGACAGGCATGGCTTTGGAGCAGTGACTGGGGGCTTGTATCTTGATCCACAAGCACAAAGCAGAGAGCTAGCTGGGAATGGCATGGGCTATTTGACACTTTAAAGCCCATCCCCAGTGACACACCTCCTCTAACAAGGCCACATATCCTAATCCCTCTGATGCAGTTCCACCAACTAGGAACCAATCATTCAAATATATGAGCCTACAGGAGCCATTCTCTTCCAGACTACCACTCTGAGTATCAGCCAAGGGTGTGTTAAGGCATGAATTTGAGAGAGGCTCAGAATCCAGTGTCGGATAGATTAGAATCTATACAAAGTTGCATAATTACCCCTTGTTGAACTTTCCCTCCCCTCATTCCCTATTATATGTTGCTTCTAGGGAGGAAATAAAAATAGCAGTTTGACTTATCCAAAGTCTTATCACACTTAAAAGCTTGACTCACTGACAATCTGTCCTGAAAGCCTTTCTTCTTTTCTGTTAGGAGTATTATTCCTTTTTCCATTATGTTACAAAAGAAAACTTAATTTGGGACAGGAAGATGGCAGCGACCAGCACACAGGGTTTCTGAGTTGATGGAAGTTGAGCTCAGTCACTGCGGAAAAATTGTGAGGTCACGCTGCCAACTTCAAGAGGCAGACAGCATCTATATTTCCCAGGAGAACACTAGTACTAGCCATGTTCAAGAAAAGTGCTCCTGGTCTGCAGGAACAGTCAACCACTGGCCCTCAGCCCACAGACACAGGAAAGGCCTAGGAACACTCGGACTCAGCCTCTGGTCCATGAATCTACCCAACTTCCAGAGGAGAGCGGGTGGAACAGTGAGCTGTCCAGACAAAGGAGGCGAGAGCCAGAACAGTGAGCTGCCAGGGCCAAGGAGACGCGTGGGTGGAACAGCCAGCACCATCACCCTCAGATTTGCCCACCATCTGGGGAAGAGCTTCTGCGCACAAAGGATACACAGGTTTGACTTCCGGTCAACAAAAATCTACCAGACTTTTGGAGGTGAGCTGCCAGGACCTAAGAGGTCGGCGGGTGAAATAGAGAGCTGCCACGAGCAAGGAGGTGGATAGGTGGGTCAGTCACTAACACCTTGAGCTCTGCATGGCCCACTGTCCCGGAAAGGACTATTGGCCCTAAGTGACACACAAATTTGGTCTCTGGTCCACAAATCTACCCAACTCCCAGAAGTGAGCTGCTGGGACCAAGAACCTTAAGATCATCCAGGTTAGACACCCCCACCACAATCCCCTATCTGTGGATCCATCTGAGACAGAACCTGCAGAGGTGAGTTGCAGGCTACTCCCTGGGATCCAGATTCCAGTCCTTCCCATAATCCCATAGAGGGCTGTGATTCCCAAGAGCATCCAGTGTCTGGCCCAAGGTTCTACCCACACTCCTGAGAGGTCCAGTAGGAAACAGGAACAACCATTCAACACCATTGAAAACCAGATGGCTAGAAATTAGCATAAGAACACAAGCAATAAAACTCAGGGCCACATGGCATCACAAGAATTCAGCTATCCTACAGCAGCAAGCCCTGGAAGCCTTAACACACCTAAAGTATAAGAAAATGACCCAAACTCTGAAGTTATGAAAATGATAGAGGCCTTAAAAGTAAATAAATCCCTTAAAGAATTTAAGGAAATCATAATCAGATGAAAGTAATGGAGAAATCTATTAAAGAAATTCAGGAAAACACAATTGAACAGTGAAAGGAATGGAAATTTTTAAAGACCCCCCTGGCAGACGGAGTGGAGCCAGGCCAGCTGTATTCCAGGAACTTAGCTGACCATAAAAAGGCAGAACCAAGAATGAAGTTCAGTCAGGACATGAGCCTCAGGCTCTAGGAACTAGCTGACCACAAAGCAGATGGTAAAGTAAGATTAAATTCATTCCTGAGAAAAACAAGTATAGGGTGTTTTCTGCTGACTAACTAAATAATGGGTTAATACTTTCCACTTGTGACTTCCCCCACACAGTTGGTTTGTGGTTTTTTCCTTTAAAAACTGCACTCTCCCCCAACTTGGGGTCGAAACTCCTCTACCCCTGCGTGGGATACAAGTTTCGGCCTCAGCGCACCGATCCCCAAAATAAACCTCTTGCAGATTGCATTAAGATGGTCTCTTTCGAGTTTTTGGGTGGCCGTGATATCCTGAGTCTCAGGTGAGGGACTTCCCTCTCCCGGGGAAGTCCCTTTCAAACAGGAGAAGAAAAGGGATAAAGCTATTAGGGAGATACAGACAAAAATAATCAAGCTGGAGAAGGAAATGACTAGAGCAGTTCAAGACCTGAAAATGGAAATGGAATCAATAAATAAAACACAAGCAGAGACAATCCTGAAAGGGGGAAAAAAACCCTAAGAAAGAGAAAAGAAACTACAGACACAAACATCAACAAAATGAAACAAGAGATGGAAGACAGAATCTCAGGCATGGGAGATTCAACTGAAGAAATTGATTCATCAGCCAAAGAAAATGAGTAACCTAAAAACTTCCATACCCAAAATATCCAAAAAATTAAGGACTCAATGAAAAGATGGAACCTGTTAATAATAGGACTAGAAGAAAGAGAAAACTCCCAACTCCAAGGACCAGAAAACATTTTCAACAAAATCTTACAAGAAAATTTCCCAAACCTAAAGAAAGAGATCCCTATAAAAGTTCAGGAGGCTTACAGAACACCAAATAGATTAGACCAGAAAAAAAATTACTTCTGCCACCTAATAATTGAAATACTAAATGCACAGAACAAAGAAAGAATATTGAAAGCTGCAAGAGAAAAAGGTCAAGTAACATATAAAGCCAAACCTACCAGAATCACATGTGACTTCTCTTCAGAAACTCTAAAAGCCAGAAGGGCCTGGGCAGATGGCTTGTGGGCCCTAGGAGACCACAGATGTCAGCTCAGACTACTATACCCAGCAAAAATTTTAATCACCGTAAATGGAGAAAACAAGATATTGTATGATAAAAAGAAGTATAAACAATATCTATCCACAAATACATCCCTACAGAAGGTCTTAGAAGGAAAACTCCGACCCAGAGAAGGTAACTGCATCCAAGGAAACACAGGAAAGACATAATCCCACTGTAGTAAAACCAAAAGTAAAGAAACACACAAACATACTATCAACACCTACATCAAAATAACAGGAAATAGCAATCAATGCTCATTAATATCTCTCAACATCAATGGACTCAGCTCCCAAACAAAAAGACCCAGACAGCAGTCTGTCAGACTACTGCTGTGTTGATACAACTCTAGAAGTTGCAGGAAGGGGAGGTTTACATAGAAAATGATTCCTAGAGTAGGTCAGAGGTGAGTGGGCTCCAGAAGGGTGGGTAATATATTCAATAAATAAGTAAAGGCATATTCAGAGAAGTCAGAAGTAGAATTCAGGGTTAGAAAACTGCAGTACCAACTCCCCAATAAAAAGCCACAGGCTTACAGAATGGGTTCATAAACAAGACCCATTGTTCTGCTGCATACAAGAAATGCACATCACCAACAAAGATAGAGTTTACCTCAGAGTGAAGGGCATGAAAAAGGTTTCCAAACAAAGAGTCCCAAGAAGCAAGCTGTAGTAGACATTCTAATATCAAATAAAGCAGACATTCAACCAAAATTAATCAAAAAAAAGATAGGAAAGGACACTACATACAAATTAAAGGAAAGATTCATCAAGATGACATCTCAATACTAAACATTTATGCCCCAATTATAAGCCTACATTTGTAAAAGAAACATTACTAAAACTTAAACAGCACATTGATCCCCACACATTAATATTGGAGACTTCAACTCTCCTCTCACACCAAAGGCAGAAATCAAACAGACAAATAATGAAGCTAACAGAGGTCATGAACAAAATGGACCTAACAGATATCTAAAAAATATTTCACCCAAACACAAAAGAATATGCCTTCCAAGCACCTCACAGAACCTTCTCCAAAACTGACCACATACTTGGTCACAAAGCAAGCCTCAACAGACTCCAGAAAATTGAAATAACTCCTGGAATCTTATTGGATCACCATGGTTTACACCTGGACTTCAACAACAACAGAAATAACAAAAAGTCTACACATTCATGAAAATTGAACAACTCTCTACTCAATGACCACTGGATCAGGGAAAAAATAAAGATATCAAATACTTCCTAAAATTAAATGGAAATGAAGGCACAATATACCTAAACTTATAGGACACAATGAAAGCAGCTAAGAGGAAATTTCAAAGCACTAAGTTCCTAAATTGAAGAGAGCTAATACTAGCAACCTAACAGCACAACTGAAAGTTATAGAAAAAAAAGAAGCAAACACTCCCAAGGAGAGCAGATGGCAAGGAATCATCAAATTCAGTGCTGAAATAAATAACTTGAAAACAAAGAACAATGCAAAGAATCAATGAAACCATGAACTGTTTCTTTGAGAAAATAGACAAACCCTTAGCCAAACTAACAACAATACAGAGAGAAAATACCCAAATCAACAAAATCAGAAATGAAAATGGGAAAATAACAACAGACACTAAAGAAATCCAAAGAATCATTAGGGCTTACTTCAAAAATCTGTACTCCACAAAATTGGAAAACCTAAGTGAAATGGACAGTTTCCCTGATAGATTCCACATACCAAAGTTAAGTGAAGATCAGGTAAACAAATTAAACAGTCCTATAACCCATAAGGAAAGAGAAGCAGTCATCAGTCATTAAAAGCCTCCCAATCAAAAATAAAGTTCAGGGCCAGATGGTTTCAGCACAGAATTCTACAAGACTTTCAAAGAAGAGCTAATACCAATACTCCTCAAACTCTTCCACAAAATAGAAACAGAAGGAACACTGCCACACTCATTCTATGAGGCCACAGTCACCCTGATACCTAAACCATACAATGACCCAACAAAGAAAAAATTTCAGACTAATCTGCCTTATGAACATAGATGCAAAACTACTCAATAAAATTCTTGCAAACCAAATCCAAGAACACATCAAAAGCATCATACACCATGATCAAGTAGGCTTCATCCCAGGGATGCAAGGGTGGTTTAACATATGAAAACCCATTAGCGTAATCTACCATATAAACAAGCTTAAAGAGAAAAACCACATGGATCATCTCACTAGATTCTGAAAAAGCATTTAATGGAATCCAACAACCCTTCATGCTTGACTTTAATGCCAACATGGATGGAAACAGATGCTGAGACACACAGAAAAGCATTGCATGTAGTTCTGAGGGTCATGTATGTATAAGAGAGGGAGGAGGAATAGAGAGAGCCCCACATGAAGATCAATAGAACCAACCAACCTAGGTCCCTCAAGGCTTAGAGAGACCGAAACACTAACCAAAACAAAAAAAGCATATATAGACTAGACCAAGACCCCAGATAGATAGATAGATAGATACATACATACATACATACATACATACATACATACATAGATACATAGATAGATACATAGATAGATACATACATACATAGATAGATACATACATACATACAGAGATAGATACAGAGATAGATAGATAGATAGATAGATAGATACATACATACATACATACATACATACATACATACATACATACATA
>CAJQZJ010031868.1:7994274-8012890 GCA_907164525.1 Lophiomys imhausi
ATTCACTAAATCTAACTTATATTAACCTATCAGCCCCTTCAAACAATCTTTCATTGGCAGGATTAAATCTTAGTCATCTTTTCATCTGTGCTGGCCAGTCTTATGTCAGCTTGACACACAAACTAGAGTTATCTGAAAGGAGAGAACCTAAATTGAGAAAATGCCTTCATAAGATTCAGCTTTAGGCCTTATTTTAAATTAGTGATTAATGGGAGGGGGCCCTGCCCATTGTGAGTGGGGGCAAACCCTGAGCTGGTAGCCCTGGATTCTGTTAAGAATCCAGGCTGAGCAAGCCATAGGGAGAAAACCAGTAAGCAGCACCCCTTCATGAACTCTGCATCATCTTCTGCCTCCAGGTCGCTGCTCTGTTTGAGTTCCTGTCCTGACTTCCTTTGATGATGGGCAGCAATATGAAAGTATAAACCAAATAAACTCTTTCCTCCCTAACTTGCTTTTTGGCCAAGGTGTTTCATCACAACAGTAGAAACCCTAATTAGACAATTCCAGACCAAGTACTGGATAAACAATAGGGGCTTGAGGTATTTCTGGTTGACCTGAGATGTAGTTGGCACTATGGTGCCAAAAGGGCAAGAAAGGCTTATCCACACAGATAAGCAGTGCGGAAGCTAGGAAAAAGCTAAACGAATGCACAGCTTGCCTCTTCAGTGAAGTGAGGCATGTAGTTGCTCTTCCTGGAATACCAGGAATAATGGAGTTTTAAAACTTGATGATCCTTTGCTGTCTGATGAGACAGGTTTTGCCCTTAACTCCAAGAATTACTTACCCCAGACCCTTTCCCCCTAAATCTTGAGCATTGTTTGAAGACCATAAAACCCATCCTTATGAGTGATGTCACATGCGCTTTACGGCACAGTAAATAACTTCTGTGTCATCTCAGGGCCAGGCCAATCCTGATTCTCACAGGCATTAAGTTTACCTCAGTAGGAAATGCTGACTTTTAACCCACACAAGTGGATCTCTGCCTTCCGAGCCCTGCACCGCTCTTATCTCCACAAGGAAGAAAGTGACCAGGAATGAGAAGACATCTTTCGTGCATCTGGACACTTGAGTGGAGAGAACCTCACTGAAAGGGCAGCCTCTGTCCTCCAATTTTTTACAGAGAATATTTTAAGCCTTAAATGACATCCCCCACCCCTCCTTTTGGGGCTACCCTCTTGACCTCCAATTTCTCTACACTAAAGGGTGGGTGTATCTTTTCTTCCCTCCCTGATTTATATTGGGATCTTTTTTTTTTTATATACAGGAAAACAAAACAAGACAAAGAAAAAAAAGTTTACCTCAGTCATTTTCCTTACACCCTTATTTTGAGCAATTTCTAAGTATATATGGCTTACAGATGAAGCCATATATAGTTTTCAAAGAGCTTTATGTCTTAAACTGTTGTGCACTTGGGGCTGAATTCATTGTTGCCTGGATACCTTGTCCCTAAATTGTGATGTGCTTAAATTTGGTGAGAGTAAAATGATTTGGGCCAGACTCTAGAAGTCCTGGTCCAGCATCTGTTACAATAAAATTAGCTGAGCCAAGTTTCATTCTTACTGTGCCCTGATCATTTTTCCCTGCCTACAGTAAAGCCTGCAGGAGAATCACCACATTATAGTAGCTGGAACTGCCTACAGAGAGAAACTGTGGAATACAGAGGATAGGGCACGGGGTTGACATCAGAGAAGCCCAAAGCAAATTCTTAATGTGCCCACTTACATGTTCTGTAAGTTCACACAGTTACTTGATCTCCACCCCCCAAAAAAAAATTATACTTTCCCTTTGAAAATAGAGACATCATTCCCCTTTCCCTAAACTGGATCAAAGTTGAGCTAAGGAACCTTCACATCAATGATGCACAATAAATGTCTCTGAATGTGTTCACTCTACCCCAACCCCTCCATATAACTCTAGCCCTTCCGTGTGCTACAGTTCCAATGGCTGGTACCCACAGTCTGTCTTCAAGAGACCATCCTTTGATTCCTGAAGTTCCTTTGTTTTAAACATAGGAGACCAGCAATTCAAGTCCCTATGGAGGAGTTTCTAGTCCACAAGACTGAGTCCTGTGCATGCCATAGCCTGGAAGATATTCGCCTGGAAGACCAGCTCAGAAGCTACATTGTGCCCCTGTGCTCCCGGCTGTTCTCCATTCTCTTCTATCTTCTATGTTATTGCTGTAATAGTAGACTATTTGGCATGACTCTCATCGACACATGTGTTTCTAGGAATCTGACCTAGAATGTGAACATCCCTAAACCGTAACTATTTCTACAACCCAGAGTGACTGAGGAGAAATCGTCTTTTTAAGCGACTCTAAAAACATTTCCCTTTTGATGTCCTCTACTTGTGTTGCTCTCACTACACTTTGTTAACATGTTTGTTTTAGGGAGAAAGAACAGCAGAACTTTTTGAAAAGGCAAGCATATGTGGGTCTGTGTTCTTAACTGGGTAGCTGCCTCTTCAGAGCTGGTTTATTCAACACTTAGCATCTTGATGGTGATTAACAAATCTAAAAATTCTGTTTGGTGATGTCTCACAGGAATGAGAAGGGTGTCTTCCATAAAAATCTTGTCCAGGGGACCCAAGACAACAGATGGGGTCTATTCTGGAATCGGCAGTTTCTGGCACATCTTGAGATATTTTCCCCAGGGAAATGGGAGGCTCTGAGGGGTAAATTTACTTCATAATGTTTCATTTTTGTTGGGACCACTTTTCAGTCATAGAATTTCAATGAACAACTACTGAGTCCTCTCATATTTTTTTTCTTTTATCAAAGCAAGCCTGGGAAACTTTGTAGCCCTTGATTACAATGTGGTGTCTCTTAAATTCAAATGCAGCTGCATTGCTGACTACATGGATGATGATGATTGATAAGCAACTCTTCCTATGCCTCAGGTTCCCTGTAAATGAATTTCATATCATAAGGCATAATTGTTGTGACACTACAATAAATGTAAAGTAGATATCACAATACCTGGCACGAGGTATTTTGCTAAAGTTAGACATCTACTCTGGATTTTACAATTCATTTTTAATTATTTCTTCCACTATCATAAATAACCAAGTAGAATGAATCTTATTTGACAAACCCAGAGTATCACCCTTGGTAAAGAAGTTGTATCAGTAGCTTCAGAGATGACTCATCATTCAAAAGCACACAGTGCTCTTGAGGAGGCCCCAGTACCCACCCACCATGGGGCAGTTCAGTAGCAATTGTAACTCCAGCTCCAGCACATCCAACACCCTCTTATGCAATCCATGGCATCTGCACTCATGTACACATATAAACAATGTAAAAATAAATATTTAAAAGAAACCTTAAAGCAAGTATCAAAGCTGAGGTGTTGCCAGGCAGGAAACAGAGTAGATTTCTATTTGTACTATGAGTAGCACCAAAAACCACCTGTGAGATCCACATGAAGTTATTTCATCTCAACATGAATAGAATCTCAGAATGTTCACTGTCTCGCAACATTGGAAGAGAGTCCTTCAGGATGCTCTTAACCTCCTGGCACTGGAGACAGTTCCCTTTCTAGGAATGCTAACTATAATGGTTGAGTGTCTTTTGATTTTCTGTGGCTGTAATGTTGTTCATAGGTACTATCAATGTGATCCAATGGAGACTTTAACCTTAAAAACTTGTAGGACACAGAAATGATGCTCTAAATCAGTGCTTCTCAACTTGTGGGTCATGACCCCCTTGGACTCTCACATCAGATATTCTGTATATCAGATATTTACATTATGATTTGCAACAGTAGCAAAATTACAGTTATGAAGTAGCAATAGAATAATTTTGTGGTTGGAGTCACCACAACATAAGCAACTGCATTAAAGAACCTCAGTGTTAGGAGGGTAGAGAACCACTACTCTCAATGAAGATCCTAGAAGCAGCCTTCGAAGAAGCTTGTGACCCTATGGTCCCCTACTGCCCTCATTTCACATGAGACAAGATGCAGTCTCTGGAATTGTTCTTCCTCAGGACTAGTTATAAAAACTGGAAATTTTCTCCTCAGATGGAGCTTTAAATACTAAAATTTGTCCACTAATCTCTTGCCTTTCTGTGTAGTAGCTGGCAATAAAGAAATTATCTAGCCTACCTAGCTTGATTATAAGAAACCAATTTCTAGAGAGGTCTTGTCCCATACACAGAAAGA
Organism: Lophiomys imhausi; assembly: GCA_907164525.1. Taxonomy (NCBI): domain Eukaryota; kingdom Metazoa; phylum Chordata; class Mammalia; order Rodentia; family Muridae; genus Lophiomys; species Lophiomys imhausi. The sequence goes on from CAJQZJ010031868.1 coordinate 7,998,435, forward strand.
AGGAATGCTACGCAGAGGGTCCAAGAAGAAACTGAACAGACAGTCTCTGTTGTATGCCTCTAAGTCAGTCTATTAGCTTTAGGTCACATGCTTTTTGTCCACCCCATATTGCAGTGACTTCCTGAGGAAGATATTTCTTGTCACCCTAGATTTAAAAGACAACAACAAACCCAAGGAGATATTCTATCCATATCCATCTTGATGAACCAATGAGTTTACTTGAGTTACTTATAGACGTGTGAGTAACTCACCAAAAAGCCCCACTCCAGCAATGATGACCACGTCCCAAAGCCTCATCATGGATGTTCCCTGCACATCTTGCTGACAGTTAAAACACCAAACACTCTCTTCCTCCCAGCAATTGTTGAACATTTATACAACCTCAGGAGAGGTCTCTAGAGTCTTGTGGGTTTCATGAGCCTCATGACCCTCCCCATTCCCTCCATAAGGAAGTTAATGGGCCAAGTCTTATGACGATCTCACGGGGGTGATCACAGCTACTCTGAGTCAATATGGCAATGATAATGCCCAATCAAGAGGAAACAGCTGCACAACAGTTCATCCTTGGCTGCCCATGCTTCATCAAACACACGCATGAAAAGATATTGAGTCTTTACATCTTTGATCTGAAAGTCCCTGTATCATGTAAAACTATGATGAAATACATTTTATACTTTTCTCTTGTTAACCTTTCTTATGTTAGAGAGTTATCAGCCATCACCCTCTGCAGTGTAATACAAAACAATTATCCTCTTTATTCTATCCACGGAGTACAGAGGCAGAAATGCAGACAGGAACCCAGTGACGTCATGTATGCACCTCTACAAGTGCTACGACTGTTCTGTTTAGCCACTGGAGTATCTTCCTACACTTCTCAGTTTCACACTTCACATATTTTGTACTATAGAAGTCAGACACACAAAATGGCAACTAACACATCACTGTCTGGTTGTCAAAAAGCCAAATCCAGTTGAAAAACGCATGCTTGATTCAAATGCTATCTGAACCAGTCAGTTGTGCTGGGAGCAGGATCCTCCCATATGAATGTAACCTTCCCAGAAACCACTGAGAAAAATGAAAGGAAGGGAGATAGTGCCCTAGAAAAGGCAGAAGTTCTCCACAATGGAAAGAAGTACACAGGGCAATTTGGGACAGACAGAACAAATGGTTTCCATCACACATTTAAGTGGACAAAGAGTGGAACCAATTTACTCTGACTCTCTCCTGCCCTCTTCAATTTCATGACTGCTAAGTGAGACTTACCAATGGAAACAAACTAATGACTTGCAAAACGAGTGGACACTTAAGGCTTATGAAAGTTTCTCATTTCATCAAACAATGAAGGTGTCAGTCACATGAAGAAACCTACCACACTTCACTGAATATAACACACCATTTGTCATACAACACAATATTGTTTAATACACAGTTAAGAGAGAAAAACATGACAATTGTAATATGTGATTAGCTATAAAAAGTCAGACATGAAGTTGTGAAGATGTGTATATCTAGGAATCAATGAGAAAACAAAAAATTTTATACAGTAAACTCTGACATGGACTTTCTTTCATTCAGCAAGTGAGATTTAAATCAGTTAAGCAAAGATTTAAGAACCATAGGCTAGGTATTATGATAAGCACAGGTCATGGAGAAATGCTTGGAAGCAATCTTTATTTTCTAGAAATTTATAGGATTAGGAGACATAGCCTCACATAACATGATTGAAATCAGACACTCACAATCTAATAAGAATCATTTAACATGTTTAATTCAAAACCTTTCTACTTCAGGACATTTGTATATGCTATTTCTTCTGTACTGAATGGTTGCTTTCTTTTATCTGGCTAATTAGTATCCATGTGAAACCATCTGGCTCTATTTTCCATAGGACAGAGCCTCGATACCAGCTTGTGATGAACATATTTTTCCTTCATAGACAATATCTTGGGTATGAAAAACTGGCTCTGCGGTCAGTGTGCTTGAAGTGAAATCATGAGAACCTGAGTTTGGATTCCTGGCACCCATATAAAAAGCTAGGCATGAACAGATGTGCCTATAAGCCCAGCACCAGGATAGTCAGAGATGGGGACTCTCTGAGGTTCACTTAAGAACCTAGCCAAAGAAGAGGGAACTCCAGTAGGAGACCCTGTTATAAGGTAATAAGATGGAAGGTAACAGAAGGAGGTGGCCAGGGTCCTCCCTTGGCCTCCATGTGTGTACATCAGCATGCACATACACACATATGTACACATATGCATTAAATATACACACCCAAACAACAACACAGCAAAGCCTTTATTTTCATAGTAACTACAATCAATGCTGTCCTCCTAAAAGAGTAAATGCAATAAGGGTATCGCTTTGGTTTCTTTATTACAGTTGGTCCAGTTTTACTCTCACGGGGATGTGTTGCATAAATGAATCCATCAAAACTTGTAGGTTAAATGTTTTCCTGTTTATTTTTCTATTTAGTTGACAAAATTTTCTGTAAAATTTCCATGACTGTATGAGTATAAAGACTGATAATGATATGCCAAGCAGTTCCGGAAGCATATCTGGGAAAACTGAGGCCAGCAGGTGCTCACTGGGTCCTGTTCAGCTGCTAAGTGAGAGCAGAAAAGGTTTCTTTGGAATGGAATATTTGAGGTAAGGTTTGAGGGGTAGAAATAGATAGATGTTGGGGAACGGCTACCCTGATGGAGGAAAGTGGTAAGTTGGTTTCAGGGCCAGAAACAAACAGGAGAGATTATTATAATCTCAGGTGGGAAACAATCTTAGTAAGCTGCAATACTAGATCTTAGAAGAGACAGCTTCTGTTAAGCAATGAAGCTTCAGGGACTTTCTCCATTCTGATTCCTTCCATGGTTGATGAAGGTCCACTCCAGGGAACACAAAAGGGAGGAGGAGTCTCAGTAGCTCTGAGTCAGCCTGCCTAACATCCCTGTGGTCTCCTGGAGTGTGACATGGAGTGTCCTTTCATACCTACTGAGCCTACCACAAAAAATTACCCATGAATTGTCTGAAGGAGCAATTGGACATCATCACTGACTCCAAGGAAGATCCAAGGGAGATGTTTCTCTGAATCCCAAAAAGGAAGCAGTGAGGAAAGAAAAGGAGAAAGGGCCCTGAGGACCAGTCAACAAAGCCAGGCACTGTGGTGCAGCTTTGGAAGCCATACCAAGAGAGACCCCCAAGAAATGCATTCTCCAAGGTTTTCCTTGGGTGATGAAGTGCCTTCTCAGAAACACCTCTTCCAATCCAACACAAACGTGGCCTTGAATGCAAGGCTCTGCATCAGCTCATTCTATCTGAAACACTTAGGCATGTTTCTGTCAACCATGTTGAATGAAAACTTGAATTTTCTCTGGAAATTATATTAGCAAACAATTGTCACAGGTGAAATCAGAGAACACATACCAAATATGTAGGGGAAAGAGCACCATAGTGTTGCAGCAGATAGGAATCAATAGTAACTATAACCCATCTTTCTAGATTCTGTACTGATTTTTGTCTTTATTAGCTTTTAGAATGTAAAACTGACTTGATTCCCCTTGAGAATAAGCCCTCCTTTTTCTATCTAAGATTGAATTTGTAATTTCATCTTCTTAATAAGGGGGCTCCACAAATTATCTCAGACTCGTGCCCTGAAAAACCACCATCTGACCATGGTGGAGAGTCTTGCCTGCCAGGTTCAAGGGCTGAGATCCTAGTTGTTTGGAAACAGAGGATCCCAGAAGATGTGCACAAATCAGCTTCCTTGGTAATTAGGCTGAGGATGAAGATAAATCTTCACATATCACAACTGTGACTTTATCTTCCACAGGCAGTGTTGATAATTACTTGAGAATTAAATGTTGTCTTCATTTTTTTTTTTTAGGATTTTTTTTTCTACTTTGCCATCTTGCTGAGGGAATTTATCAGCCACTTTTCCATTTTGAATCAGAAAGACTCGACTGTAAAGTATCATTGTTTCTCTCAGATCGAAGATTCTTCCCCAACATCATGACAGTATTAACACATCACAACCATTCCATCCACATCATTCTTCCTGGGCTTGGCTATGGGCACAGATTAATAGTCATCTTTGCATTATGCAGTGGAACTTAATTTCTATTTGAATGTTTAACACCATTGTAATGATTTTATTGCAATTAAGAATGATAAATGTTTCCCTTCCAGTCTCAAAATCAATATGCACAAAGTGTAAAAGATAGGGGGAAAGAAAGCAGTTAGTACAACTGAGCACTGCCCAGGAACAATGGGGAGACAAAGGAAAGCTAACATGCCCCAGCACGGAATAAGAGCCTACTGTGTGATGCATGCTGGGCTAGATGTTTTCACAATAGAGATGACAGTAGCAAATGCTACAACATAGACAGTTGGCATTTAGTACACACTCATCTTCTTCAGGACATACTTCCCACATATTCCTAGCTGATCTCCTCATTCCTTCTGTAAAGCATATTTCCATTTCTATCCCTGTCTATGGATGAAGAGTGGAGATGCAGAGAAGCTAAGAAACTTTCCCACTGTCATAAAAATCTTGAGTGCAAAACTGAGAACCTACCCCATGCCAATGCTCAAAAAGTCTAAAATCCATTTTATTACTTTCTTATCACTGCAATGCAAATTCCTACAAACCTCCAACCACTCATTACCTCATCATTCTGTAGGTCAGAATTTGGGGGTTCAGGGTGCATTTTAGGTAGGTGTTGTGTTACTCCGGTTCTCACAATCTAACATCAAGATGGCTGTCAGGCTGGGCTCATGGGAAACTCCAAAAGAACCCACTCATTCAGATTTTTGGTAGAATTCAGTTCCTGGACATTATAAGATGAAGATTTCCATCTCTTTACTGGATGTCATCCAGGAACTGTTCTCAGCTTCTCCACTTCCCACCAGTCCCTGAAACATGGGAAACTCCATCTTCAAGGAGGTAGCAGAAGACTCCTTCCTTCCCACACTTGATATCTCTGACATGTCTCTTCACCACCAGCTGGTAAAACTCTGCTTTTAAATTATTCATATAGTTATGCTGGGCCCATTTAGAAAATATTCCTTTTGACAAACACAATGCTAACCTTGGCTGCATCTGTAAAAATCCCTCTATGGAGAAATACACACAATGAGGCATATGACAACTGATCATATTTATGATGCAGATCATATTTATGAAGCATAAAAAAAAATCTGGGGCCAAAGAAAGAAAAAAAAATTGTTGGGATTCTCTCCATTCCTGTCAGTACAATCTTCAGTGGTATATAAATGTGCTTTTACTGTTGTTGCTAATGTTGGTTGATTAATAAGCCATAAGCAGTTAGTTTGCTTACAGTTAAGAGTTATGTAAATCTGAATATAGTGTACATGACAATTAGAAATCATCATAGCAAGAGAAAACCCAAGCCACCTGCTGTGGCCAGCACATGAACAAGAGAGAACAGCAGGGGAAAGTAGCAATGGAGGTGGAGTATGTCTGTTATCAAAGGAAAAATAACTCCTTGTGAATTTTAACAAGGAGAAGAATATTCTGTGTTGGGAGAAAAGATGGTAGGGTATGAAATCATAAGCATTTTAGCTCCATGACTGTCCCTAGTTTCTCTAAGAGGTAAGTGAAAAGAAACAGTTGAAGCAAACAGTTAATTCTGAAAAATTATGTCTCAACTTTTCTACAACCTTGACTAAAATCTAAATTAGGTTTTGCTTTAAAAAATTTTAATTTTTGCAGATAGATTATAGTAATATACTAGTCCTACCAGAAAACAACCTCAATACCCTCTGTTAATACAAATGTCCATGTTGACCAGCTAACTGATAATTCTAAACCACTATATAGATAGATATGTGTGTGTCTTCTAAACCTAAGCTCAGGGCTCAGATGAGAGAAAGTAATTCACATGTTCCTGTTAACCATCCATCACCTGCTCTGCCAGAAAAGTAGACAGAGATTCTTGTCTGTGGCAATGAAAAGACAAGTGTCCAAATAACCAAATTTTCTAATGTTCCTTTCCTATTCAAAATTGAACCTATTTTTAAACCAAACTTTTCACCTCAAATCTGGCCCCAGTGACCAGGATGGTTTCCTCCTAACAAATATATCCTTATACCTTTATACAGACAGAAAGATAATAGATGGATAGATTAGATAGATTGATTTATTGATTGATGATAGATGACAGATGATAGATAGGTAAATATATAGATAGACAGACCAATATGATAGATGATAGATAGATAGATAGATGATAGACAGACAGATAGATAGATAGATAGATAGATAGATAGATAGATAGACAGATAGATAGGAGAGAGAGATAGATTTTGATTTGTGTATAAATGAAAGACCTTTCAAGATAGGGCATCCATCAGTTCATGATCTGAGTTCTGTGTTCATGAATGGTATGTGGCCCCAAGCAAGGGAGGCACATCTTCCTCAACCCCTTGGCCTGTCTTAAATTCTACTTTCTAAACTAATAGAAAGTTGAGAAACTTACCTTGAGAAATAAGACCTTCCTGGGAAGGTGAGATGCCTCAGTGAATAAAACACTTGCCCTTCTCCTGGAACCCACATGAAGGTACAAGAAGAGAATTAATCTTCACCCATGAGCTGTGACACATGCACCCCACACATACACTATAAACAAATGTAATAATAATAAATAATTTTTAAAAAATATGGGAATTGGAGGGGGAGAGGTAGAAATTATGCAAATGCAGTACTCAACTATAAAATTGCTTCACTTTTTTTGAAAATTTAAATAAAATATAAGACATTAGAGGTTTATATCAAGAGCAGAAATGCCACCCTAAGCAAAAGTGGGCTTTCACTTTCAACTACCACAAAAAGTCTCTCTGCTACTTCACAAACACACCTTCTTTGTGTTCACAGCTACATTTACTGAGAGAGTGCAAAAACGCACTTGATAAGATAGACAGAGAAGCCAGCTTCACCACAACACCAGATGCATTAGAAAGCTTCAATAACAGGGGAAATAGAGTAGGAGTGAAGGGATTAATAAATTGACCTGTCTATCCTGACCAATGAAAGCAAGGTTATCATAAAAAGTAAAAATAATCCAGGTAGTCCACATTTTGGCAACTCGCACAACTGGGTTGAACAGTAAAGAGTGGGAGTGAGACGGGGACATTTGGATCATTGAAGTCCTGTCTACTTTTAGGTTTTGTACTAGAAAGGCTCATCACCAGTCTCCCAGAGAAGACTTTTTGGAAGATGGATTCTGGCACTACAATAGGGTTAAGATTGGTTCCAGGTAATCTTTCTTCTCTTGATGATAGCCTATGGAATGTGATGCTAACATTATGGCCCCAAAACTAGTAAAAAGGTCACTGATAGTCATTGATGTTGGTGGCTCCATGGAATCCAGTCTGGCACAGGTACTTTCCTGGCCCCTTGACATCACAGATTCAAATGTGGCACTGGTGCTGTTTGCTTAGCTATCCAATGGCTTTTCCACATTCTTCAGACTATTCTCCCTCAGGGTCCTTGCTGTTAACATTGTGTGAGAACCTGCCCATTCCACTTTCCAGAATGGCTTGGGTTCCTTTATAGGATACTATTTGGACTTCCCCCTGGGCAAGTTTGGTGTCAGCACTCATTCCAGTAACAATGACTCTAGCATACAAATAGGCTACATAGTGACCCACCAGGATCTCACTGCCATAGGCTTTATGTACTCCCACACCACAGTAATACTGACTTTGGGGCCCAGAGAAGCCACTGAAAGGCTACCATAGGCATGCCTCTGTATGCCCATGAAGGGAAATTCCTTCTCCATTCCAAACTCAGTGTTCCAGCTACTCCTCACTGTGTCCATTATTTGTTCGCAAATATGTTTTAAGGCAATTGGTGAAAGATTGCCTCCTCTGTTGGGATAGGTATCAAGCAAAAGGCCCTTGTGGGCCCTTCAGTGGTTTAGCTGGAGATATGCTTAAAGAATTATCAGTCTCAATCAAGATAACCTCAGCTTCTATCTTGTTCCCACCATAAGAGACCACTAAAGTAGACAGCCTATTCTCCACTTGGTAGAATTCTTCCCATTCAGAAGTTTTTCTCCCTTTTCCTTATAAATAAATAAATAAACAAACAAACAAATAAATAAATATTTTAAAACCTACCTTTACTGTGCTCATTCTTTGGCCATGCCCTTTGCTCTTCTGTGGCTTGACATCACAGTAGGAAGCAAACAGTTCAAGGCAGATTTTGTGACAATTAGTCATTCCTTACCTTAGCTCTCTACATTAAGAAGGAACCCCATATCAAGAAACACCCATTACCTATACTAACAGTTCTTTTTTTTTTTTTTTCCCGAGACAGGGTTTCTCTGTGTGACAGAGCCCTGACTGCCCTGGACTCACTTTGTAGACCAGGCTGGCCTCAAACTCACAGAGATCCACCTACCTCTGCCTCCTGAGAGCTAGGATTACAGGCATATGCCACCACACCCAGCTTATGCTAGCAGTTCTAAATGTACTGTACACTTACCTGTAGACTTTGTGCCCAGAAACTTACACTGATTTTCTGTTTGACTCGACTTTGATTCTCCTTGAAATCTCATTTAAAACCACTTCCTTTGGAAAGCATTCCCTGTCCCAAGATGAGGACCACTCCTATGCTAAAGTATCTTTATTTAATCAATGCTAAAGTCGCTTATCAACCTGCATTGTAACTCTATTGCCACTCTATTCCTTTCCATCCCTTCCCACTGATATAGTCTGTTTTCTTGCAGCTCAATATCATTTCTATGTCTTTAGATTTTTTTAACAAGTTCATCTTATTTGGCTTAACAATAAATAAATCTTAAAAAATCCTACTCTGATAATGAAGAAGCTTAAAGAGTATTAAATGACAGGAAAGATCCTACTTGTTCTTAAAGCATGACAAAAGTTTTCAATAATGTCACAACCTTCATGGTAGGCCCACTCCCATGCATAATTTTATACACATTTTCCTCCTGCCTATTATTATGAGTTTAATAAAAACCATATAATTTCTAGCAGAGAGGATGTTTGAAATACAAAATATTTAACAGATCATTTTCTTTTTACACCATGGTCTATCATTTTTGGCAACAAAGTAAAGGAAGAAATTAACAAGAGTATTGATGAGAGTCTTAATTAAATGAAAATGTTAGATCAAAATACTCAAATTTTAAAATCTTACTTAATGCTAGGAATGGTGCACATATAATCCCAGGACTAAGGAAGCAGAGGGAGGAGGATGAAGATCATTTCTGCTGTATAGAGAGTTCAAGGCCAGCCTGGGCTCCTGGAAACCTACTTCAAAAAAACAATATCCTCTCCTCAAAAAGTACTTAAAAGTTTACCTAGATGAGTCAATTTATTGTACAACAATCATGTTTTCAAATTGTTTATTAAAATAAAAAATAGGTAAGAAATATTTGAGAAATTCCCATAAAAAATATGAGGTATCTGGAGGTAGGAAGATGGCAACAACAAATTCTTCACTCTTCAAAACTGATCATTTCGGCCACAGTAATAAAACATTATTCTAGCACCTTCTGGACAAATTTTTACAAAAGTAAAAATAGATGAAAAATTATTATAAACTTATTAGGAAACAGCCATCAGTGTTTGAGTCTTGACATCTAGAGAAGGAATAAACCATCCACAAAACTTGTTTAGAAACAGCATAGTGGGAAAAGGATACTGAAGGCTTCTCTTTCTCTCTTGTTCCACATAGTCCCCTTTAGTTGGAGAGCTCAAAGTTCCCACAAATACCAAGTGTAATAAATAGTCCAACTGTATTAGATAAGACAAGCTTGGAGAGAGAGAGACCCCCCCAAATTTCACCTGTGACAACTTGGATTAATGTTGCAAAATTAAAAGCTAATGATGCCAGTTTTCTACCTGGATCCCTAAATGCACTGAAAACTAAAACTTAAATTTTAAAATAAAAACAATGGAATACTACTCAGCCATCAGAAACAATGAAATCATGCAATTTTCAGCCAAATGGATGGAACTAGAGAAGCTCATCCCGAATGAGCTAACCCAGACTCAGAAGGATGCACATGGCATCTATTCACTTATAGTCGGATTTTAGCCATATAGTACAGGATAACTATACTACAACCAATGCACCAAAGGGAACAGGAACATACACTTTGTAACCTGTCAATGACACACTTTGCCCTAGTGGTGCTGCCTTGTAGCCTCCCAGTGTTATGAGGAGGCTCTTGGCCTTCATATGACTGCTGAACTGGGGTGGAGGACTGTTATGTAGGGACACTCTACTCTGGAGGAGTGGGATGGAAGGGATAGGGGCTAGAGGGTGGGAGGGTGGGACTGCGAGGGGTGGAAAGAGGGTACTGTGATGGAGATGTAACCTGAAGAAATAAATAAACATTAAAAAAATAAGTATGTTGTGTCTTCATTGTCGTTGGATTTTAAGAAGTCTTTGATTTCCTTCTTTATTTCTTCCCTGACCCAGTGGTCATCCAGTAAGGAGCTGTTCAATTTCCATGTGTGTGTAGGCTTTCTGTTGATTCTTTTGCTGTTGAAGACCAGCTTTACTCCATGGTGGTCTGATAAGATACAAGGTGTTATTTCAATTTTCTTGTATCTATTGAGACTATCCTTGTGACCAACTATGTGGTCGATTTTGGAGAAGGTTCCGTGGGGTGCTGAGAAAAAGGTGTATTCCTTTGTGTTTGGGTGAAACGTTCTGTAGATATCTGTTAGGTCCATTTGTTTCATGATCTCTGTTAGACTCAATATTTCTCTCTTTGTCTTCTGTCTTGATGATCTGTCCATTGTTGTGAGTGGGGTGTTGAAGTCTCCCACTACTAATGTGTTGTGGTATTGACCATTGTTTAATGTGCAAAAATATGATTGTATTGGATTACATCGGTATTGATCTTTGTATTTTGATACAAAATTAAGATTATAGTTGGCCACAATGGTATTGACCCTTGTATATGGACGTAATATTAAGATTGTATTGGGCTACATAGGCATTGATCTTTGTATATTGATACAAAATTAAAGGTAACGCTTCCTAATCGTATCATACCTAGAGATACTTAAAAATAAAATGTGAAGCTCTGGCCTCTTGATACCAACTGTCTAAAACGGTCTAGAATAGTTAAGTAAAACAAACTCCTAGTCATGCAAACATGTCACTTTGTTAGCTACTATGACAGTCTATCACAGATATTCTCTAAACTACCCAGTAATCAAGTTGCTAAGAGACAAGCAACATTTGCTTATCTAAATACAAGAGATGGATAGGGCATCTTCAAAAACCCCCAAGAGATCTGCAGAATATGGCATTCAAAGATGTTATCTTAAATCAAGATTTTCTTTTTTTTTTTTGATATTGAGACATGTCAGCGCCTGACAGCACCCCCTATTCTACTCCAAGTAGAAGATAAGCATCGAAGAACCTCCACTGTAAGATGGTTGAATTAGTGGCAAGCCTATCTCTTGGCATGAAAAAAAACCCTTGCACCAACTGCAGACAGACTGCTGTCCAAAAAGGACAAAACTTGGTAGCAGAGAAGTCGACAGCCTAACTCTGCCAAGACAGGGTAGGTAAGTCCTTCATAATCCCTGCTCTACAACAAATGTCTGTCAGAGAAACAGGACCCAAAGGCTGAAGACTGATGCAGGAATGTATGGAGAGAAAATGGGAACTGTCCAGGCAGTCATTGGTATGTCCTTTCTTAGTTTTGGAAGCTGTAGGCCCTGCACTTCCTATATAAGCAAATATATTTATCCCTCTCAGGTCTCTGAGGTGGTTGAAGAATAGACAGCTAGAGTCTCATAGCTAAATTTTGAGTTGTTTAGGAATCAAGAGGGTGTTATAGATCTAAGAAGATACTCTTAAAAGTGTGTTTCAAGTTAGTATGAATGTTGAGTCAGATATAGACCTTTAAACACATGGAGATGGTTAGATAGTAGAATGTTAAAGTCAGGGGCCAAATATGTATAAACTGGACATTGGGAAGGTATACTGGGCCATTTAACTCTCATAAATGTGGCATATTTATATCTGTTGTTTTGTATAATACTTACTGTTATAAGAGAAGGAACCATCTGTTGGACTGAAAGAGGAAACTTCTGGGGGGAAGAGGGTGGAAGGGCGGGATAGGAAGGGGGAATAGGGAGGGGTTTGTGACTGAGATGTAACTTGAAGAAAAAAAAATAAAGTATAAGAAAAAATAATAAGTAAATAAATCTAAAAAATTTTTAAATAAATACATTCCTAATTGAACTCTTTGTAAATTTCTAGCAAATACCAATAATAACACAGGGGGGAAATTAAGCATATAGTACCAAAAGCAATGCTACTGAAATTGCCAAAGCCAGAATCTGGGACATTTTGTCACTAAGTGAGGAGCTGATGGAGTGTGACTGAGTAAAATCTACATGTTTATAAGCTTTGTCGGGCCTCCTAAGAAAGAAGGAGTTGCAGCTGAGCTGAGTATCTCCTTCCCTCAGCATGAGTCTCCTGTTTGATACAAAGCCTTGTTCACTTAACCCAAAAGAATCTGTTAGAAGTAATTTTGAGGTTCTTGGAATCAATGAAAGGTTAGAAATTCAGCGTGTAAGCTAGGCAGGAACCAAGAGGTCAAAAAGATAGCTGAGAGTAGGTATGGACATCCATATGCCTTGTGGAAGTGAAGGATCCCAGGCAGTTCTTTTTTTTCCATATCCCCTTCTCTTCTCCATCCCTTAGACCCCTGTTTAAGCTCAGGAAAAGCAGGCTTCTAGCTGCAGTCCTATCTAGTAACAACTGGTGATGTCACGCTAGAATTGAAATAAAACCTCAAAGCCTTCTCACAGCCTACAGGGAATAACTGAGTCAGTTCCAGCCACCTCCGAGGCCTCCTTCTACTCCTCTCTTGCCCTCTCTTTGCTCTCTCTTTTGCCTTCACCGTGGACCCAACACACACCCATCTTAAAGTCCAGCTTCTGGGCCCATGCTCTTAATTTTTCCTCTCTCCAGAAAGATCTTGCCTTGTGACCTATGACTTAGTGGCTCTCTTCAGGTAAGTATCAGGTCACAGGACATCTGCCCAGAGTCTCGCTTTAAGCACTCGGCTAGTCCATTCTTTTCACTGGTGCAAATTACAAAACTTTCTATTTTCCAGTTTTATATTTACAGCCATCATCAGTAAATAAAATAATCTTAATTATTAGTTTTATTTTTCTTCATTATTGTGTTTGTTTCTCTTGGATCTTTCTACAATGAAGGTAGAGACCACACATGAGCAATGCTGACTATTTTTCTTCACTATTGCTTCCTCCCTCCCCAGTAGGCTACATTTCTCGTGAATTATGGGTCTTCTAGCTATGTGATCTTGTCGGGCAACATCTTCAGAATGCTTTTGATCCTTCCCCATCTCTGTGCCCTAAAGCTCTGCCATGCTTCCCTCCTGGCAAGGTGCTCAGCATGTATTTACTGGCATGAATTCTCTTCAGCTGTGGGCTGTTCTTCATGAACTGCTAGACAAGCAGGCTGTACCTACAGGAAGCAATTTTCTGAAATGATTCCAAATCAGATGTCATAAGATGATGTATCCAAAATAAAAAGTCCTTCCCAAGAAATCTCTGAAAACATGACAAGCATTTGGAAACATTTAGGACCTTGAAACTCCTTTAGCCAAGCATCGACCCTCCACAGTATGAATAGATGTGTCTGGGGTCATGCAAACAGCCAGACCTCGGGGCTTGGATGCAGGGGTTTTCCCTGGACAGTCCATCTTGAGGAAGGGCCAGGCAGCAAGAGACACTGCCACAAAACTCCTTCAAGGAAGTTGAGTGAATATCTCCTCTAGTCATAAATAAATAGTTCAGCTAGAGAATTTCAATTGTGTGTGTAATACAGCTCAGCTATAGGCCATAATTATGCTCTGGAACCTATACAGTAATAAAAAGCTCCAGTCGGAAAAGAATGCTTGCTTGCCATGGTTTGACAGGCAAGCAACAAATAAGAAGCACTTTTTCACCTTTTCTTCAATAAAATCAGTATATTAAATATTCAGACTGAGTGTCTCCATTAAGCAATTCATTTCTGCCTCTCCTCCCTCCTCCATGCCCACCTCTTCTTGTTTTGTTTTCATCAAACCAGGAAAGAAAGAAAGAAAAAAAAAAAGATGATGAAGAACCAAGTTCCTGACTTGACTTTTAATGATGCTGTAGCTAGGAGGTTCCCAGCTGTATCAAGAGCAGCCTGTCTAGTCCACAGGGGCTTCGTTCATCCTGGACCCTGCAAGAAAGACAAGTTGAAAAGAACTGTGTCCCTGGGTCAGCAGGGAGACCTCCCCCCCATTTTCAATCAGGGATAATGAGGATAAAGCTTTGGTGGAAGAGTTTAGTATATGCAAGAGAGAGGTGGACCACCCCACTCCCCCAACCCCGCCCCAGCACACACACACACACACACACACACACACACACACACACACACACAC
>CAJQZJ010031868.1:8012900-8064987 GCA_907164525.1 Lophiomys imhausi
CACACACACACACACACACACACACACACACACACACACACACACACACACCACACAACCAATGAAAAACGACCCCCTGACCTGAAATAAAGATAACTAAATGCACTGATTTGTAAACTGGCTAAAGAAGCTTCTGGGAACACAGCATGGACTAAAAGAAGCAGGGCAAAGGAGAGAGAGGTTAAAAGGCAGCATTGGGAGGGGGCTAGCTTGGAGTGACTAAGTGGGAAACTGACACAAATAGCGAACGCAATTGACTAATCTCTGAGAGACACTGTGAGAGAGCTCAGATATTTAGTTGGACAACCAAATTGCCGCCTGCCTGTGTCTTTCCCTCCTATTTAGAAGACGGTTTGGACCTCTCCATTTTAATCTGTCACAGAAAGAAAAGATGACAAATGACCAGGAGAAAGGACTTTGGATGTGTCGTTTTCTACAGAATGAAGGGGATGGGGGTGGGGAGTAGGACCTTGCTGTGATCCTTTGTCAGGCCTGGTAGCAGCAACAAGCTTTATCCTTGGCTCTGCCTGCGACACTGACCGGAAGAGGTAAGGCTCACAGAGCCCGCAGGTCGGTGGGGGAGGGCGGGCATCCTGAGGGAGGGCCATTAAGTTGAAGTCCCATCCTCTGAAACCTGGGAAGGATAAGGTCAGTGTCATGAGAATGCTAAGGCAAAATGCAAGCTGCAAAAATTCATGGAGTTGTTTCTGCTCACTGAGTAGATTCCAGATAAGTGAGTGTTAATAAGGCAGGCGAGGCTTTCAGCTGTGCCAGCTGTTAGGAAGACGCCAGCATGCTCTTAACCCTGTATTTATTGGCTGCTACTCATTGCTGTGACAGTGCACATGCGTACACAAGTGTGTTTATTCACAACATGCATAATCACTCTGTCACAACACAGACGCGCATCAGTGGCCCATCTCACCAGCAGAGGGGACCGCCTAAAACCCAGGCCCCTAGGGAACCCAAAGACTTAACAGATCCTTTCTTCCCACCCCCTTCCCATAATCCACTATGCGTTTCATAAGGACAAAGATGCATGAAGAGTGCTCTGGGCTCTGTCTCAAACATGAAGAGTTTATCCCTCCTCAGTCTGAGTAATTTGCCTATGAAGACAGAACTGAATGATTATTACATGCAGTCGTGGGGCTTTTAGGGGCTGCAGTGGTCTCCCAGCATTCTGTGAAAATATATCATGTAGAATCAGGGGCAAAGAGAAACCCAGAAAGCCCAGTGATAAATGGCACTTTTCTGAGTGCCCCTGAATGTGTATGTAAACTATGGAGGATTCTGAAATGTGGCACAGAATGGTTCTTCATGTGCATTTAAAGAGTGCCCGGAAAACTGGCTGAGGATTTAGGAGGCTGGAAAAGCCATGGGAATTTTGGAATGGCAAATTAATTACTCAAGAAATGAGTAATTTCTTGATGAGGCCAGAAGGAAGGAAATGCATGCCCTGGATACCCACCAGGTGCCAACTGCATTGTGGGCACCCATACGCTCTGTCTCACAAGTGTCTCTTCAGCCATCTCATCAAATACAGAAGGGAGCAGAGTTTCACAGAATTTCAGATGTACCCAAAGTCATGGCAACATGAGAGGGAAGGGGCTCAGCCTCACAAGAGGGGGCAGGGCCGAATCTCAGTCATAGTTTTGGCTAAATGCCCAAATCCTCCAAGTGTCTAAGGTCAAGAAGGGATTTGTCAAATAGATTTCTTAGAGTCTTAGTCCTGCAATGGGCTGAGTTTGAGAAGCTAGACATAAATTTGGGTTGCACAGGTGGATGAGAAAAGAACTGACCCATAGCTGAATTTATAATGTGAATTTTGTGAGGTGTGACTACAAACCAAAGTCAGAAGACTGATTCACAGCCCCCTACATGCATACCCATAGCCAGTCTCAATGGTTTATAGCAGGGACATTCAACATTTGACATTGCTATATGATGCTGTTATCTATAAGTGTGTTGGTCCACATTCAGAGCGCTTCTGGGAAGCATGAAGCCCACGGCCACAGGTTGGACATACTTTTATAGTTGCATGCCCTCCTAGCTGCATCATAGCACTTATGAAAACTGTTTATAGCTTACTACAGCCAACAACCCCAGCACTGTCTAAGCCTCCCTTTCTCGGGTCATATTACCTGGGAAATTCCCTCTGTATTCACTCTCCCCTACACTGCCCAACTTTCTTTTTAACATGTCTTTATCTTGCTATATTTAAGTTTCTAAACAACTGAAGGACCCGTACTTTGTCAGGGTTCCTAGAATTGCTTGACACTGGTGGAAATTGTTGGAAATGCAAAACCCAATCTCAGAGATCTGACTGTCAGTGATATGATGAGATCGGTGCTGGGCACAGGTTGGCAGTGGGCCAGGAACATGGTCCCATTGCTGGCTGTGGTACTCTTGCATGGTACAGCCCTGAGCAAATAGCTTAGCCCCTATGGTTCTGTTTCCTCATCCATGAAGAAAAGAGATTGGACAAGAATTGTATCGATTTTAGCCAGGTACAATGCTAGTCCAGAGGCATACAGAAATGTGAAGACTAGGGTGCTAGGGTTGCTACAGTTAAAACAGGAAAATTATTCTGCTTTAAATGTCCAAGACCCCTCTTAAGGATCACTGGCCTAGACCCATTGTGATTCCTTCTTTTCTGACATTCTATATTGATCTACTCTCAAGAAGAGTGTTGAGCAGCAACCTCCTTTGCAGACTTCTTCTAAGTCTTATCCAGCAGTCTGAAAGCAAGATGTTTTAAATTTGTTATGTCCTAAAACCAAGATAGTGACAAATGAGACTCTGGTCCAACATGCATGAGGACCTGTCCTGAAACAAGCAGCTCAGAAATCCAGATGACAGCCCTGTCCTGAATGCTGTTGCTACATAGGGCTTACTGTTTTCCTCTGCAGTGACCCCTCCAGCTGCCTGGCTCCTTGGTCTCTTCTCAGTATCCCCCCAACCCTGTCGACTATCAGCTGTGTTCTTCAAACATTTGGGATTGTTGTAAATGGGAGATAATCTTCTGGGGGTTTCCATGAGGAACAGCCAAATGCCCACATCTTGGTACCCTGCACACATTAGATCTTTCGGAGCTCACAGTGACTGCCACACAATGTGAGTCCTCCAGGAAGGAGACAGAATGCTGCTGTAGAATAATGCAGAGCAAATCCATATATCTCAGTCAACTCTGCACGCATTTATCCTACAACTCCCCCCCCTCCAGCTTCTTCACTTAACTGCCGCCAGTGAATCCAAATTAATGATCTAGCCAAAATCTTACACTCTTGGAATCATAATTATGCTAATCTTCCTCTCAAAGCTGTCTTTTTATTCTCTGTATTTACATAAATTTCCAACTCCTCCCCACACTCAATCCTTTAATTTCTCAACCCTCCTGGTGTTGGCATTCCTGGTCGTCTACATTTCTAACCAGCTGGTTCTGGCTTCGGCTGTCTTCCCTGGGCATCTCTCTTCAACTGTTGTGTGTCCTGAGCCCAGAATAATATATCTGCAAACCCTTTTCTGTCTACTCATTTTAAGAGGCTCTGAGGAGCAGACCCTTGCTTCAGGAACTGGAAACATGCTCAGGCCCACATCTGATTTATCTGGGCCTTTCTGGAAGACTGGGAAAGGGTTCCTTCCTTCAGGAATCTACATGAATGGGGTCCAAATGGAAGAGAGAGCACAGGATCCCAGTTTCAGAGAGGCAGCAACCAGCTTGCATGACGTTGCTTCTCTTCTTCCCAAAATGAAAAAAAAAAAAAAGAATAAAGAAGCAATAGCTATAAAATCCCTGAGATAGGATTTGCAGAGCTGGCCAGTTAAGAACACTGGCTGCTCTTCCAGAGGACTTGGACTGCACTCCCAGCACCCACATGGCGACTTACAACTATCTGTGACTCCAGCTCCAGGGGTTCTGGTGCCCTCTTCTGGCATCTGAGGGCACCCACAGTGTGCATGTACACAGACATACTTGAAAAAAAACCACTTATATATGTAAATAAAAGTAAATATTGTTGTTCCATATGAAATTGAGAATAGCTTTTTCCAGGTCTATAAAGAATTGTGTTGGTATTTTGATAGGAATTGCATTGAATCTACATATTGCTTTTGATAGGATGGCCATTTTTATTATGTTGATCCTACCTATCCATGAGCATGGGAGATCTTTCCATCTTCTAAAGGCCTCTTCAATTTCTTTCTTCAAGGGTTTGAAGTTCCTGTTGTACAGGTCCTTTACTTGCTTGGTTAGAGTTACCCCCAGGTATTTTATATTGTTTGTGGCTATTGTGAAGGGGGTTGTTTCCCTAATTTCTTTCTCAGCCCATTTGTTTGTTGTATAAAGAACGGCTTCGGATTTTTTTTTTTTTTAGTTAATTTTGTATCCAGCCACCTTGCTGAAGGTGTTTATCAGCTGTAAGAGTTCTCTGGTGGAATTTTTGGGGTTGCTTATGTATACTATCATATCGTCTGCAAATAGGGATAATTTGACTTCTTCGTTTCCAATTTGTATCCCCTTGATCACTTTTAGTTGTCTTATTGCTCTAGCAAGAACTTCAAGCACTATATTGAAGAGATATGGTGAAAGTGGGCATCCTTGTCTTGTCCCTGAGTTTAGAGGAAATGCTTCAAGTGTCTCTCCATTTAATTTGATGTTGGCCACTGGCTTGCTGTATATCGCCTTTATTATTTCTAGGTACGGTCCTTACCCAGAATAGCTAAATCAATCCTGTACAATAAAAAAACATCTGGAGGTATCACCATCGCAGATTTCAAGCCATACTAAAGAGCAATAGTAGTTAAAACAGCATGGTACTGGTATAGAAACAAACCAGTGGATCATTGGAATCGAATTGAAGACCCAGAAATGGACCCACACACCTAATTTTTGACAAAGAAGCCAAAACCTCACAATGGAAAAAGGACAGCATCTTCAACAAATGGTGCTGGTCCAACTGGATGTCCACTTGTAAAAGAATGAAATTAGACCCATACTTATCACCTTGTACCAAACTTAAGTCCAAGTGGATCAAAGATATTAACATAAGGCTGGTTACACTACATCTACTAGAAGAAAAAGTGGAAAAAACTCTTGAACTCATTGGCACAGGTGACAACTTCCTGAACAGAACACCAACAGCTCAGGACCTAAGACCAACAATCAATAAATGGGACCTCATGAAACTGAAAAGCTTCTGTAAGGCAAAAGACACTGTCATTCGAACAAAACAGCAGCCTACAGACTGGGAAAAAATCTTCACCAACCCCACATCTGACAGAGGACTAATATCCAATATCTACAAAGAACTCAAGAAATTAAATTCCAAGAAAACAAATAATCCAATCAAAAAAAAAAAATGGGGAACAGAGCTAAATAGAGAATTCACAAAGGAGGAATCCCTAATGGCTGACAGATACTTTAAGAAATGCTCAACATCCTTAATTATCAGAGAAATGCAACTCAAGATGACTCTGAGATTCCATCTCACACCTGTCAGAATGGCTAAGATCAAAAGCTCAAATGACAGCACATGCTGGCGAGGGTGTGGAGAAAGGGGAACACTCCTCCATTGCTGGTAGGAGTGCAGGCTTGTGCAGCCACTATGGAGGTCAGTATGGCGATATCTTAGAAAACGTGTAGTAGCTTTGCCTCAGGACCCAGCAATAGCACTTCTGGGTATACACCCAAATGACTCATCTCAGAATCATAAGGATGTTTCCTCATCTATGTTTATAGCAGTCTTATTTGTAATAGCTAGAAACTGGAAACAACCCAGATGTCCCTCAACTGAAGAATGGATTAAAAAACTGTGGTACATCTACACAATGGAATATTACTCAGCTATCAAAAACAATGAAATTATGCAACTTGCAACCAAATGGATGGAACTAGAGAAGCTCATCCTGAGTGAGCTAACCCAGACTCAGAAGGATGCACATGACATCTATTCACTTATAGTATGATTTTAGCTATATAGTACAGGATATCTATACTACAACCAACACACCAAAGGAAACATGGACATAGACTTTTTTTTTCTTTGTTTGTTTGTATTTTAGTTTTCTCTCCCTGGCAATGAGACACTTCTCACTGGTGGTACTAACTGCCTTGTAGGCCCCCAGTGTATAAGGAGGCTCTTGGCCCTCATATGACTTCTGAACTGGGGTGAGGGACTGTTATGTAGGGACACTCCACTCCAGAGGAGTGGGATGTAAGGGTTAGGGGATAGGGGGTGGTAGGGTGGGGCTGGGAAGGGGGGAAAGAGGACAATATGATGAAGTTGTAACCTGACACAACAAATAAATAAAGAAAAAAGTAAATATTGAAAAAAAAACGACAGCAAGCAATTTGTCACAAAAAAAAGAAAATCTGAGCTAAGAATCCCAATATCACTGTCAATACCCAGTGCATAAGAAAAACTAGCATATATGTGACAACTTAGACAGCCTCCACCTAGTCCAGAAAGGACCATGATGAAATATATGGTCAAATAGGACAGCAGGCATTTGAGAACATAAGGGATTCTCTCAGCAACTTCACAGACAGTACCACAAGAATAGTAGGAAGGAGGAGTGGTGGGACACACCTATAATGCCAAAAGTTGAGAAACTGGGACCCAAAGATTGCTGTAAGCATAGGTCCAGTTTGGGCCTGTCTCAAAAACAAAAGCAAAAACTGATCATAATAACAACAATAACTGGTAAGAATAGTCAGTATCTTGCAATTGGCCCTTTAGTTAAAATCCTAAATATGGGGCTGAGGAAGTGCCTCAGTATCTATGTACTTGCTATATGAGTGTAAGAACTACAACTTAGATTTCCCAGAATCCAGGTAAATCTCAGGTGAGCATAGTGGCCCATCTGTAATTCCAATTCAGAAGGTAAGGATGAGATTGTGGGAACAAGTTGCTTATAGAGTCTAGCTGTATAGGGGAGCTCAACTGGTAGACTACAACTCAGTGCATGAAGTGGACAATAATAGAGGAAGGCTCACAGTGTCAACCTTGGACCTCCACATGCAAGTACCACACACCGGCACACGTGTGGGTCTACATGCATGTGGACACACACATACACACATACCACACAGAGACATAAAATATCATCACCAAGAAGGAAGTACCTACAAGCACTGAAATGAAAAAAAAAACCTATAAGTATTAAAGACAATGTAAAATGTTGGGGCCTTGGTGGGGCCTTTCGTGCTCACACCAAGCAAAGAGTGGTTTTCAGAGAATAGCAGCAAAACCATCATCTACACAAAGAGTCAGTCTCTTTTTAAAGATCTGAAGAAATCCTCCAATTTCCATTAACATTCATGAAGGGCTTTTGAAATCTATCAGAAAACTCTCTCCTGCTAACTAAAATTATTCATGCTGTACCCCAAATCCATTTATGAAGTGCCCTTAGTTCCTCAAAAGCAACTCCATTCCAATCTGTTTAATGATATAACATTTCCCAAAGGGTTTTCTATCTACCATTTATCTCCTGGGATTCATATCCCTTGGTAGAAAAGATAAAATGCTATCACTGGGTACATATATTATCCAGCTCCAGGAATCCTTGGACCCCAACAGAGCAGTGTACCACTTGGAATTGAAGTGGAGTGGGATGATGTCCAAATGCCCTTATGCCAACCCAGTATGAGTCTGGAGTCTGTGCCTCCACTTTGGTTTAGTCAGTGTAGCCTTATTTGTTTGGCTGAAGAATTCTAGAAACATTGAAGGCTGACTCACTGTCACCCCAAGCGTTGTCATAACCCAGCCACAATGATGATGAGCACTAAAATGACTAACTTGTGGATTTCCTGGAAATTCGACCTGTAAGTTGTCTTCTGTATATAGAAGCACATTACTGGGAGCTGGATTAGAAATTGGATACTCCCCGACTACCTTCCTAACACATGGTCCTGCAGAGTTCAGCCATGGAATTCTGGGACAGTAACAACCATTTCCATCCCAGAATGAATATGATTGTTAGAAATCAAATCTCCATGGTTTCAGGTTCGAGTATTCTTCATAGAAACTTCTAGTACTGGCCATGGCTCCCGTGGAATAATGTTCACACACAGACACCCTCTGCCTGCTGTGAGGCTGTCAATTTGTGTTTAAACAGCTGTCACATTCTTCCTCAGACACTTCTGTTGAAGTATTCTGCATTGCTGCAATTATTGTTCATATGTAGCAAGTTGCAGACCTTTCAGCATCAGAATTAGCATTCTCTGGATGGATATCTGCAGCCAAGAACAGTAATCTAACACAGAACCCATCTCCAACAGCATGACCAGGCACTGCAGCTTTTGATGACTGCTACATGCAAAGTTAGCACAGGGAGTTAGCTGGTTATAATAAAGGAATTTTCAAAATAGGGAATTCGAATGACCAAGAATTTGATAGAAAGATGTTCAGCCTCATTACTAAGCAGAAAAATGCAAATTAAAACAAAAATGAAATATCACTTCACACTCATCAGATTGGCAAATTTTTAAAATGTCTGATGATAGAAGTGTTAGCAAAGATGTGGAGGAATGAGACAGTGGGAGTACAAATTGGTTTAACCATTTTGGGGAGAACTTTGGCAATGAAGAATATTGTTGGAGCTGCATACGCCTGCTACCAGACGCTCCTTCCCACCCGGCTTAGTATAGAAGCACACACATGCTCACAGGAAGTTTCCCTGTGACATCACCGAAAGATTGTTTATAGTAGCAGAAGAGGAGGAAAGGAGAAAGAAAACAAGTTCATCTCTTTCAATAGAAAGAGAGTTGAATCCCTGTGTTATAGCAATGCATGGAATTCAGCATGAACGGAACACAGATGTAACCTGGAATCATGACGCTTAATTTTGAACAATGTAGAATGTTTCTACTATTATTTCTATAGTTTTTGAAAACAGTAATAAATGTACAGCTTTGATTATGGTAAAGTATATAATATATGTTTGTGCATTCATATAGTATATACAATGTGTGTATGTCAGATATGCATGCTTAAAGTGTCAAAATATGAGTGGAAAGCATATCTGACTTCTTTAAAAAGGAGATGCAGGAACTTGGTAAGACCAAGGTGAGAAAGAAAGTCTAGTGTCTGCATAACATTTTATATAAAAAAGAAAACATGGAAGAAAATATGACAAAACATGAACAGAATTGAAGTGGGATGGCATACAGTTGTTGTGATTTCTGCTTTTCAGTATATTTTAAAATATTTATGTTTTCAAACAATCAATTGCAATGCTCGAAATAAAACTTGGAAGACTTGAACACTTCAATAAAATCCATACTTAATAGCTTCACCCAAGGAATAACTTGTTTTTATCTAATGTTTTTTTTTTGTTTGTTTGTTTGGTTTTATCTTGAAATACCTTGGGCTTAAAGAAGGGAGGAAAAATAGTAGAAAGTTCACTCATCAGGCCTTCCCTGAACAGAGTGAGAACCAAGTATTCAAACATATAAGCTAATGGGACCATTCTCATTCAAACACCCGGCCCAGCTCCATGGAAAAGTAACTAAGGCATCTGCTCTTGGGCTTCCATGGAATTGTATAATCATCAGAGGGAGGTATGCATTTTGAGTAACAATCCCACAGAAGTAACACTGTAGCATGGTCTGGTGCCATCTGAGTGGCATGTGGTATTGACAGCTCTTGTGAAAGCTGGGGTCATTCTTGACTACTTTAAGCCCTGTCTGCTGAAGTCCTTCCCTAAGTTTACTATTGCCACCTTCGAAACTGGAAAGCATCTTGGTGAGACACTTCAGAGTTAGCCTAATGCCACAATTGTTCTCAAATCCACCCCTCTGATGGCAGAATCCCTCAGTAGACTCCTAAGACATTTGCGTAATGGTCATTTTATTTTCAACATCCTGCATTTCTTCCACATTTTATAGCTGGAATTATTCTGTTGGGGAAGGGGTTCTACTTCTCTAGCATTTCTTGTGTGGTCAATTGTGGAAATAATCATTATCATTCCATGTGTTTATTTTATAATATAATAATTATTTGCTTTTATGTTCTTTTTACTCTGGTAGTATCCAATCAAAACAATTTTTCCCAACTTGTTTACTTTTTCCCCCATCCCATTCATCATGGTTACAATGTTTATTTGTGACACAGCTAGTCTTGTCAGTGTCTGCTTTCTAAATCTCATCCACATTCCAGTTGGCTTTCCTTATTTGGGGGATAAGTGGAACTGTGAGATACTAATACAGTGCACCAAAGCAATACAAAAAGGACACTCAGGAAAGTGTGGAACTCCCCTCAACTGGTTATTTTGAACCCTTTTACCAGTGGGCCCTTCCAGTGGTAGCCAGTTTCTTCCTCCTTCCTATTTGTAAGGATGTTTAAATTTTTACACAAATGTACATGGATCTGTGTGTTTCCATGTTCTCTTCTTCCTTAGGTAAAGAGTGATAAACAGGCTATTCATGATGGCAGATGCCTCCAATCCCAGCACTAGGGAGGCAGAACAGGAACAAAGGGAAGAGTAGTTAACTGACCCATTCGTTGCTGTCTCTCTGTGTGTCTTACGTTTCATTCTGGTATTTTGTTTTTGCACTTTTGTTATGTTCACTTAGCCGTGGATTTTGGAGAAAAAAATCACCCCAGATCAGTCACTAAATGATGTCTTTTTTTTAAAGGTGCATAATATTCCACTGTGTGACTAATCCTAGAACTCTTCATAGCTCTTAAGAAATCAACCAAGTGCTCTTTGCTCCAGACTATCTTTGTAAGTATGATTTTATGGACTACACAGTGTTCGAAACAGAAAAGGCATTTTCCTCACATCAAAGGCACACATGGCTATTATCTGTTATCAAACATCCAAGTTCTATACTCTCAGGGTCTCCCCGCTTGGTAGCATTACCCTTGATTTGCCCTCTGGGAACTGAAACCCAAAAAGATGGTAACAAACTTTGTACAACTGCACCAAGTTGAACTGTCATTGTTCCTACCCAAGTATCTTATGCTCTGTTGGACTCCACGGAACCGTGACAAGCTAACTTGCAAACTTGTAAATAGGTAAAGACCTCACATGCCTGACCATTCCTGACAGACACATCATGATTTACTTAATTGTGAAACATACTAGGTCTTCCACAGTTTTGTGATGGAAAAGGACCCGGACTCCTAGATCAGAGAAAGATGGCCTTACCACTCACAGCACAGTTTCCTGCTTAAATTTGCCCTCTGAGATGGAATAGGTGATGGGTTGAAGCCCAGCTGTGTCTTGTACACAAGGTTTTCGTCACATGCAAGGTGAAAAAAACTTTAGGGAACACAAAGCTAGCCTAGGTGGCCTGCCTCTCACCAGTCAGTGTTTGAAGGCACCTGTTGCTCAGTCTTACCAAAACAAGGTGTCATTTGATACTTCCTAATGTGCACTCGCTGCATGTGTAAGAGATGGTAGCCACCACTGCTGTTCTGTGACTCTCCATTAGTGAGTTTGAACATTTGTAGGTGATGGAAAGGCATGTAGCCAATTGTGTGTGTGTGTGTTGTCACTTCATGTCACTTTCTCTTTTTTCTGTCATTTTCCCCTTTCATTTCTCAAATTTCAGGAGATTTTTATACAATGGGAACATCAGCTTCCAACCACATCATGTATTCTGGAGGTCCTCCGCACCCAGTGCATCAGCTCAGCTGTCTTTCTGCTCCCTCTGAAGTGCTTCGTGACTTATTTTCACAAATCTCTGTATAACAAAGTGTATTAATCTTTTGTTTTCTTGCCTGTATATTTTGAAACTGTTGTGAGATTTTGTTTTACCAAGATGGAATAGAGAATTGGCCATATTTTATTCTAATAGCTCTACATATTTAATTTCCAAAACTTACATGTTTTGCTTGCATACAACAGATTGACAGAAAGATAGAGCAACAGTGAGAAAGGAAAAGAGGAAGGGAGAGGGAGAGAGACAGACTGAGATATTTGAGATCTTTACTATCAGAATTGGTCACTTTGATTACCAAAATCTAAACAGGCCCAAAACATAACACCTAGACACTGGAGGATGGAGGAGCCTGCCAAAGTAGCTCAGTCACTTCCCAAAGATTTCAGGAGGCAGTGAAGGGTTGAGGACCTGAAAGAGCCGCTAGTAAAAGTCTCAGCATCCAGAATCTTAGAGACACTTGAGTCCTAACATTGAAAGAAGAGAGAAAAGGATTTTGGGTTCCAGGATAGGGAAGAGTTCACCTTTCTTCTGTTTGTCATTCCATCCAGGTGTCTAGCCGATTGGATGGATCCAACCTCACTGGGGGCAGATCTTGCCCATTCAACCCACTAACTGAAGTGGTAGGTTCCCCTAGAGGTGCCTTACCAGACATTCCTGGCAATCTAGTCCTTTGATCAATTCTAACCCTTCCCACCCACCTGGATTTCCTTTTCAGTAAAAGACAGGTCGCTTACCATAACATAACTAGTGAGATCAATCATCCAAATCAGCCATACTCACCTTTAATCCATCTGAAGTCTATCTTTATTATATATGTATATATATAACTTTGTATACATATGTAAGTATATATATATATGTATAAATATGTATGTGTATATTCTAAGCATTAAGTTTAAAAGCATGCTTAGCAGGCTACATAATATAGATTCAATAGATTATATTTACAGATGTATATGTGTATGTGGGGTATGTGTGTACACATATGTACATGTAATATCATTTGATGAAAAAAAGAGGCCATGAATTTGAAGGAGAGAGGGAGGGTACATGGAAAGGTTTGGAGGGAGGAAGGGAGAAATGTGACTCAAATACAATCTCAAAAGTAAGCAAACAACAAAAAAAGAACATTTTCAAAAAAAGACATTAAGCCCAATGTACTGTCCATGTACTCTTGGATGTGTGGCCTTTCACTAGAGTATAGCTGACCTACCAGGGGCCATATTCTTAAAGAAAACTGATGCCCCCCCACCTCAGCATCTTTCAGTTGCCAACAGCTCTTCAGCCAGGGATAGGACTTTGTGCCTATACCACCTCTTAATGCTAGAGTTTTGTCTGAGCTTAGCTTGTGAAGGTCTTTGTGCATGCTATCATAATATGTTAAGTAGTCTGAATATAATTTATCTGTTTTCAACGTGTCTACAAACAGTTCTGGGATCATGTGCTTAAATGAGTATCCTTGACCTACCTCTCAGACATTCTTGTGTATGAAGGACTGCCTATGTGCTTTTGGCTTTATTACACTGGTTTGTTTTTCTGTTCACACAGTAGTATTATAGCTTCTAATTTTGTTACTGTAATTTTTAAACATAATTGAGATCATAATGTATAAAGAACTTTGTAAACTGTGTTCTTCAATTTATTGTAGGAATATTATGTAATATCACCTAAAACACTTAGTTAAAATCATTTTAGAAGTTTCACTATGTTCTGTTATGAATATAATTTAATTTATTTGAGCATCTCTCATTTCTGGACATTTAGATTGCTTCAAGTTTTTCTTTTATAAGTAGTATGCTAATGAAAGGAGAATATTTGCTTTTTATTAAATTTTTTTATTAAGTGATAATTATAGATTCAAATGCAGGAATAAGAAATGACACAAAGACCCTGTGTGTTTTGCTCAGTGTCCCCAGACCCTATACCTTGCAGAATCATATTACAGTATTTCTGCCAGGATTTTGATATTAAGGGTTGAAATATTGAAATCTCCATCACCACAAGGATCCTTCACATTGTACATTGGTAGTCTCACCCACTTCCCTTCCCTCAGTGTCCCATGGACACTCTCCTCAACCCCTAAAAGTCATTATTTTGTTCTCCATTTTCCATAATGTTGTCACTACAGAAATATATGAATCATTCAGAATAGAACATTCTGAGGTAGGATTTTCATACTTTTGGAGACTCCTCTAAAAGTTGAATGCACCAATAGATATTTCTGTTGGTTATTCAGTAATAGTGCATGACTCCAATGTAGCATAATTTATACATATACATGTGCTGATTGAGGGTTTTTGTTTGTGTGTTTGTTTTAGGTTTTGAGGTTTTTTTTGTTTTGTTTTTGTTTTTTGCCAACTTGGAACAAACTAAAATCATATTGGCAAAGGCGACCTCAACTGGCAAGATGCCTCCATCAGGGTGACCCATACACAAGTCTGCGAGACATTTTGTTTATTAATGGTTGATATGGAAGAGCCCAGACCACTGTGAGTTGTGCCAGCCTTGGGCAGGTGGATTTTGGTTATATGAAAAAGAAAACTTAGCATACCATGGGTGACAAGGCCAGTAAAATGCACTCCTTGGGAGTTCTGGTTCAGCTCCTGCCCTGACTTCCCTCTGTGATCCATTAGGACCTAAAAGTTGTAAATAAACCCTTTCCTTGACAAGTTGTTTTTGATCATGGTGTTTCCCACAGCAATATAAAGCAAACTAAAGCAACACTATAATTGATATTTATCTATTTTTTCCCTGCGGTTTGGGGTTACTACTAAATACAGTTGTCCTGAACATCCATGTACATACAGATTCTTGTGAACATAATGCTCATTAATATCAAGTAAATGCCTTTGATTCAAGTGGACAGGTTATATGGTGGCTCCTTGCTTTACAGGAGATTGTCAAATGTTTTGTCCAGAATGGCTGGTTCTTTTACTTTGCATCAACAATTTTTTGGTTTTTCAGTTTCTTTACATCCTTTCCAACATTTAGTGTTGCCCCTTTTTAAAGCAATTTTGTACAGATGTACAGACATATCATTGTGGTTTAATTTTAATCTTCAGTAGAATATCTACATAAGAAATATTGTCAATTTTTTATTATATTTTAAGGTTGATATTTGGAAGTGCTTTGTATATTCTAGATAATATTCCTTTATTTGATATGATATTCACAAGTATTCCTTGTCTTTTTGTTCTCTAATTAGCTATCCTTTGGTTGCTATTTAGTGGATTTAAAAATCCTATTCAGAGGTCTTAAATTTTGTCTATATTTTTCTGAAATAGTTGATAAATTGATATAGATTTTCTTTTTTACCTGTAAGAGATCATATTGATTGAATTTTGATTATTAAATAAGACTTACATCTCTGGAATGAATCCAACTGTGTGGCTCCTTTTACTTATTAGTGAATTCTGCATGCTAATTTTGTTTAAATGTCCTTACATCTTTATTTATCAAAGGTATCAATCTATGGTTTG
Organism: Lophiomys imhausi; assembly: GCA_907164525.1. Lineage (NCBI taxonomy): Eukaryota > Metazoa > Chordata > Mammalia > Rodentia > Muridae > Lophiomys > Lophiomys imhausi. Next base: position 8,028,048 of record CAJQZJ010031868.1, read on the forward strand.
AGGAGTTTTGAGGTTTTTTTAAAGTGTTTTTCTTCTAGTTTGGGTGCCAGGATAATGTACACTCATAAAATATTTAAGGAGTGCTTCTTCCCATTCTAGTTTCTGGTTGAGATAGGGTAGATAGCATAGCATTAGTGTCATTTCAGAATTGGAGGTCTTCTCCATAGTAAAACCACACAGTCTTTTAAGAACTTTTAAATTGTGTATTGAGTTTGTTTGTAGTTTTGGAATCATTCACCTTCTATATTTTATATTGAATGAATTGTACCCTACATTTGTCAAAGAAATGGTCAAATGACTATGAGTTATCAAACTCAGCTGTTTGTAAGCAGCCTTTCAACTTTTTGTTGCAAACAAAAAGCCAGATTTAAAAAAAAAAAAAGAACAACATTGGTGTTGTAGTCAGTGTTCTATTGCTATGAAGAGATCCCATGACCACAGCAACTTTAATAAAGGAAAGAAGTTAATTGGAATCTGGAATGATGCTTTTCTGTTTCTTTCCTGGTGTTGCTCATGTATTTATACCTTTCTCTTTTTCACTTTTTATCTTTTTAGATGTTTGCCAATTATGGTAGTTTGAATAGCTATGGTCCCCATAGGCTCATAGATTCGAATGTTTGGTCATTAGGGAGTAGCATTACTTATTAGAGATTAGAAAGTGTAGCCTTGGAGAAGGTGTGTCTCTGGGGTTGGGCTTTGGAGGTATCAAATGCCCAAGCCAGGTTCTCTCTCTCTCTCTCTCTCTCTCTCTCTCTCTCTCTCTCTCTCTCTGCTTGCTGCCACCTAGGCCACATGTAGAACTCTCAGCTACCATGTCTGCCTGCGTGCTACAATGCTTCCTGCCACGAAAATGGACTAAACTTCCAAATGTAAGCAAGTCCCAATTAAGTGTTTTCCTTCATAAAAGTTGCTGTGGTCATGGCATCTCTTCAGAGCAATAGAACACTGACTAAGACACCAGTGTTGTTCTTTTTTTTTTTTAATCCAGCTTTTTTGTTTGTATCTAATTGCTTTTCTGTTCTCAATTTCACTGATTTCTTTATATTTCCTTTTTTTCTTCTTATAATTTGTTTTTCATTTTCTAGGTTCTTGAGTGGGAGTTTGGATGCTGATTTGAGATGTTTCTTCCTTTCTAAGAATTTAAGAGTAAAATTTCTCTTTCAACACAGTTTTAGCTGTGTTTAAATTTTAGATCTAGTGCCCTTGATTTCCTGGCAGTTTTCACGTGTCTTTTGAATTCTCACTAGCCTCACTTCTTGTCAAGTGTTGGTTTACCAAGAAGTGTTGTGTTAAGTCTCTGACTCTTTGGAAAATTACAGTTACTTTCTACTTATATCTATTTTGATATCATTTGGATCAAATCATCATGACTGAAGTACCTACAGATGCTTTGAGATTCATTCCTTCATGGTGCAGGATAATGTGATCTTTCTTGGTTTGCTTCTGCACATAGAAGGCAAAAGCAAAATCCATGGTAGGACAAAGTGTTCTAGAACTGTACTCTAGGTCTCTCAGTTGATGGCACAGCTGACTTAGTATATATCTTCTGATTTGTCCATGGGATTGTCCATCTTCTGTTGTCAGTATGGTGAGAAATTTCCAGCTATTCTCATTGACTCATCTGCATTTCAGTCCTTATTTATCTGAACAGATTTTTCAGCTCTATGTTTGATGCAGACACATTTTGTGTTGTTGTCTCTTCTTGGTACATGGAACCTTATATAGTGTGATTCCCTGTCTTTGATAATTTTATGTTCTTTAAAACTTGATATTATAGATAGATAAATAGATAGATAGATAGATAGATAGATAGATAGATAGATAGATAGCTATGGAGAGAGATTTCTAAATATATAAGTACAGTCTGTTCAGTTCAGTCTGTCTAAAGTTTCTTCTTTGTATATGGTTTCACTCTGACCACTTAGTATTGGATAACTGGCTGGGGAGTCATATGTATGTAACAACTAAAGAAAAAGAGGCCAGAGGCTATTGATTTGAGAGAGAGCAGGGGGTATAACATAGGAAGTATTCGAGGAAAATCATGGAAAGAAGAAAATGATGTAATTATAGTTTGGTTTCAAAGGAGTCATAGGGGATGGAGGATAGAAAGAGAACATGGCCCACTAAATCAACTAAGCATGGCTCACATAGGCTCACAGAGACTGGACCAGCAAGTACGGGGCCTGCATGGGTCTGCACCAGGTCCTCTGCATATATGTTATGGCTGTTAGCTTGGTGTTTTTGTGAGACTACTAACAGTGGGAGTGGTGTGACTCTGACTCTTTTGCCTGTTCCTGAGATTCTTTTTTCTCCTATTGGGTTGCCTTGTCCACCCTCAATATGAGTGTTTTTAACCTTGTCGTATTGTATCCTGTTTGTCCTGTTTGACTGTTGTTTCTTGGAGGCCTGCTGTTTTCTGAAAAGAAAACATGGAAGGGATGTGGATCTGGGAAAGAGGGGAGGTAGGGGAAATTTGGGAGAAGTGGAAGGAGGGAAAACTGTAATTAGGATGTATTTCTACGAGAGAAAATTTATCTTCAATAAAGGAAGAAGAAGAAAATGAATATATATCTGGATTGCACACTGCCAATGCAAATAATCAGCATAAATTATTTTTTGTTTATTTATTACCTCAGGTTACATCTCCATCACAGTGCCCTCTTTCCACCCCTTCCAGTCCTGCCCTCCTACACTCTACCCCCTATCCCTTCCATCCCACTCCTCTGGAGTGGAGTGTCCCCAGATATCAGTCCCCCGCCCCAGTTCAGCAGTCATATGAGGGCCAAGAGCCTCCTCATACACTGGGGGCCTACAAGGCAGCACCACTAGGGAAAAGTGTCTCATTGACAAGTAACAAAGTCTATGTTCCTGTTCCCTTTGGTGCACTGGTTGTAGTATAGTTATCCTGTATTATATGGCTAAAATCTGATTATAAGTGAATAAATGTCATGTGCATCCTTCTGAGTCTGGGTTAGCTCACTCAGGATAAGCTTCTCTAGTTCAATCCATTTGGCTACAAATTGCATAATTTCTTGTTTCTGATGGCTGAGTAGTATTCCATTGTGTAGATGTACCACAGTTTTTTTGTTTTGTTTTGTTTTTATCCATTCCTCAGTTGAAGGACATCTAGGTTGTTTCCAGTTTCTAGCTATTACAAATAAAGCTGCTGTGAACATAGTTGAGGAGATGTCCTTGTGGTTTAGTGAGGAATCATTTGGATGTATACCCAGGAGTGGTATGGCTGAGTCTGGAGGTAGAGCTATTCCAAGTTTTCTAAGATATCACCAGACTGATTTCCATAGTGGTTGTAAAAGCTTGCACTCCCACCAGCAATGGAGGAGTGTTCCCCTTTCTTCACAATCTCACCAGCATGTGCTGTCATTTGAATTTTTTGATCTTAGCCATTCTGACAGGTGTGAGATGGAATCTCAGAGTCATCTTGAGTTGCATTTCTCTGATGATTAAGGATGCTGAGCATTTCTTCAAGTGTCTCTCAGCCATTAGGGATTCCTTCTTTGTCAATTCTCTGTTTAGCTCTGTTCCCCATTTTTTTTATTGGATTATTTGGTTTCTTGGCATTTAATTTCTTGAGTTCTTTGTAAATGTTGGATATTAACCCTCTGTCAGATGTGGGGTTAGTGAAGATTTTTTTTTCTCAGTTTGTAGGTTGCCGTTTTGTTCGAATGACAGTGTCTTTTACCTTACAGAAGCTTTTCAGTTTCATGAGGTCCCATTTATTGATTGTTGGTCTTAGAGCCTGAACTGTTGGTGTTCTGTTCAGGAAGTTGTCACCTGTGTGCAGATGAGTTTTTCTCACTTTTTCTTCTAGTAGATGTAGTGTGACTGGCCTTATGTGAAGGTCTTTGATCCACTTGGACTTAAGTTTTGTGCAAGGTGATAAATATGGGTCTAATTTCATTCTTTTACAAGTGGACATCCAGTTGGACCAGCACAATTTGTTGAAGATGCTGTCCTTTTCAACATAAAAGTTTTTAAAAATAATTTTTCAAAACCTTTCTTTGTCTGATATTAATATCCCACTCCTTTAATAAAGTACATATGATATATATTTTCATACTTTGTTTTTAATCTGTCTAGAACATAGTATTTCAAGTAATATTTGTGCAAAAAGCATGTACTTGAACAAGGTATTTTGATACACCCAGTCAACCTCTTTCAAATGATGCATTTTGCCCAAAAGCTGTTTACAGAAGATTTTCTATGTTGTCTGGGTCCAGAGGAACAGAGTCCATCATGGCAAGGAAGGCCCTACTTAGAGAGAGGCAGGATCAGAAAGAAGAATGATCACAATGATCAGATCTCAGCGGTACCAAGGGAGCAGAGTGAGAACCAGGAAGTAGGGAATGCTATATTCTGTCAAGGTCAATGTCAAGGGGCATACTTCATCCAACAAAACTCTACCTGCTCAAGGTTCCATAGCTGCCCCCAAACAGTGCCATCAACTGGAGGCCAAGTATTCAAATATGTGAGTCTATGTGGGACATTTCTCACTCAAATTACAGTATATATATATATATACACATGGAGATTATAAAATATAAATATAAAGTAGGTTTCCATATGGGTTGTTCAAGCATTCTTAGTATTAGTTAGTCGTCCCTCCACTTGTTCTTCCATCCTACCTTCCCATCTTCTCCCCCTTAAGCTTCCTTCACCATGATTCTTCCCTTCCCCTCCATATAAACAAGACCACTTGCCTCTTCCACAACTTACCAGCTCCACCCTTATGACTCCCTGATCAAAACGGCCTAGATAATATTCCACGTACAGAACTCAAAAGAATGATTACGAATATGGTATTGCTTTTCACCTCTGTGTGTGTGTGTGTGTTTGTTTGTGTGTGTGTGGTTTTTTCGAGACAGGGTTTCTCTGTGTAGCCCTGGCTGTCCTGGAACTCACTCTGTGGACCAGGCTGGCCTTGAACTCAGAGATCCGTCTGCCTCTGCCTCCTGAGTGCTGGGAATAAAGGTGTGTGCCACCATGGCCCCAGCTTATTCCTCTTTATTATGCATTTTACATGTTTTTTTTTCTTTATACCTAGTTAAATTTATTAATGTTTGGAAGTTTGGAAGCTTTTTGTTTGGGGGTTGTGTTTGTGTGTGTGCATGTGTGTATTCCTGTATGTGAATTCAGGGGTGAGTGTGGCAAAGTACAAGTGTGGGAGTCAGACAATTACCTTCATCCTTGGTTTGAAACAGGGTCTCTCTTTTGTTGTTTGCCTCTATGTATGTCAGGATATATGGACCATGAACTTCACAGTGTTTTCCTCTCTCTGCCTCCCATGTCACCATATGAGTGCTGGTATTACAGTCTCAAACCATAACATTACATTTACATAGATTCTTGAGATTCAAACTCAGGTCTCCACGCTAATGTGGTGAGCACTATACCCAATAAGCCATCTTATCTTCCCAGTCATTATTTTATATTTCTTGAGATAGACTCTTGCTATCAATCCCAGTCTGGCCTCAAACTTTCTAGGAAGGCCAGGGTGGTCATGAACTTGGAATCCTCTATCTACCTCCTAATCATACACTTGAGTATGTTTTCTAGTACAGATGTTAGTAAGCATTTCCTCTACTTTTTTTAAGCTTCGTTGTTTTACATAAAAATTGCTGACATATTCCTTTTCAGTGCAAGCTATGAGCTGAGATACAAATGAGTGTTTCCTGCATTTATAAATATAGTTCAATGGTTTTCTCCAAAAATGTCCACTACCTTTTCCCAAAGTGCTTTGAGGAATTCTCCTGTGAGTGAATGAGACTCACATGGTGGTACATGTCTGTAATTTCAGCTACTTGGGACCCTGAAACCCTAGAGTTGTGAGTTAGTGGCTAGCCTGGGATGGTAAAGAGAATGTGGCAAGGAAAGAGACAGGAGCTTTAGATCTTACATGATCTTATCACATTTATCCTGGGGATTAAACCCTGGCTGTCATCCAAATCTTCAAATCCTAGGGATAACAGAAAGGTTTGACATCATTTGGCTGATGACGATAAAGCAGAGAAACTATCTGACTTTGGTGCACATAGAGGGGATGTAGTAAGGACTACAGCAAAGATGCAGTGAATGGCTGGGAGGCCTCCAGGGTCCTACAATGTCAGCAGTACTAAGGTCTTCCTGAGGACACTGGGGAGCAAACCACTAGTCCTTCCTGTTGTCTCTTCAGATTTAACATAGTTCTGGAGAATTAAGGAAATATGAAGACTTACAAGAATTCTGTGGTAAAATACAGAAAAGGGTGGCTTTTACCTTATATCCAACCCTTATTGAAAACTATTTGGAGCTATTTTAGCCAATTTCCCCTTTTCAGCAATGCACATGCTGTATGGCAAAGTGTGAAGTTATCTGATGTCTGCACCATTAGGTCTCTACCTCATGAACAGAACAAAACTTAGCCTGCTTCCTTCTGGATAATTCAGACTAGCAGGGCCAGGAAAGAAGGTGCACTTTAGATACTATAAGTCATGCTTTGTAAAATACTAGAAAACATGCGCTGGGAATAAAAAGCAATTTAGCATCCATAACCCTGTTTTCCACAGACAGATAATTCCTTTACCTTGTCTTTGGGTTCTGCATTCCCACTTTTCATTTGTATGCTCCTGTAACCCTTCTTTAATTCTCGCAGCTCTTTTCCAATTGTGACCTTCTTCTCCCTATCCCTGTCTCACTCACACTTTATTGACTAACTTGAAATCTCAGTAGATAATGGTTCTTTCTCTGGCTTGGTGAAAGCATGTGTTTGAGTACCCACACATGGACCACAAAATACTACTGCTCCTCAAAAAAAAAACCACAACAACTTGATTTTAGCCATATAGTACAGGATAACTATCCTACAACCAACAGACTGAAAGGAACAGGAACATAGATTTTGTTACTTGTTAGTGGGACACGTTGGCCTAGTGAAGCTGCCATGTAGGCCCCCCAGTGCAAGCAGAAGCTCTTAGCCCTCATATGACTGCTGAACTGAGGTGGGGGCTGATGTATAGGGAACCCCACACAGGAGGAGTAGGATAGGTAGGAGAAAGGGGAAGGATGGAGGGAGAAGACTGTGATGAAGATGTAAATTGAATTAATAAATAAACATTAAAAAATAATAATAATAAAATAAAAATAAATTAAAAAGGGCAGGTCAAGACACATGGACATCCATGATTAGACGTGATGAGATTGAAACTGACACACTACTGCTCTAACTCACACCCATCCCTTGCTACTTACCATTTTCTCCTATCCTCAGTCTATGAAAAGAGCCAAAATTGCTCAGGAGGGGTTTTCAAAGAAGAGCAACCAGGAGAATAATTGTAATTTCCAGGACAGTTGTAAGCATACAAAGAGGAGAGGTGGGATTGAATAAACAAGGTGATTTGGTAAAGAATAGGGGTGGAGGGAGGACACAGACTACAAAGGAATAAAGAAGCTAAGTTGAAGAGTTAGGTAACAAAATAGAACAAGAGATGCTAAGAGAAATCACCAAGAACTGTGCTTCACATTTAAAAGAGCTATTGAATAAATATCACAGTGTACCTCCCGGTCTTGATTTTCAAAAGGCAAAACTACTCTGCACTAGGGAAGATCACAACTTTATAAATATTGCAAACTCATTAAACCCACCATGCCTCCAGGGTGCATGGAGAGTGAGGGGGAGGGAGATGAAGGCACGTTATCTCACTGAGTACATTGAGAATTAGGGAGGCCTACATGACGCTCCTGTTAAGCCAGTTACTTCTGGAGGTCAGGGAACATGTATTTCATAATTACATTCCCAGTCTCTATCACAGAGTCTCAAGCTCTGGCACACAGAGTATATTGTGTTTGGTAAAATGAATGACTTATGAACATCACAGGCTAGCTAGCATATGAATGTTTTTTTTTTGAAAGATTGATCAGCCCATTATTTCTGGATGAGAAAGTCTGAACTCTACCAAGACACTGTTTCTAGGAGAAACCTATAACCACAGGGCTTTGAAAATTATAATTTGATAACTGCTGTCCAGACTAGACTAACTCATATGATCACCCTGGATCCTCAAAAGAGAGAAAGTTCCTCATATAGGAGTCAATTTAGAGATTTGAGAATAAAACGAGATTTTTAAACAGCAGGTTTATAATAATCCTGAGAAAACAGACTTTAGAATTGCCTAAGAAACTGTGGAATATCCAAAGATTAGATAGATAAAAGGCAGGCCCACAGGAGTGAAACCGAATACAATCAAAAAGCTTACGGATAAGACGGGCTTCACTTAGACAGTATGCATTCCTATAAATGTGATTTATTTTATAAATACCCAGAAGGGAAGTTTGTATGTGTTAGCTTATGATAATTCCCTAGTTCACAGGAGATATAATAATGAATACAGCACCGCAGTTTGCTACGAGGAGCCACGGTATTATTTACATGATTCAATAAGTAAAAAGGTACAAAAACCCAAACTGGTCCTAGAATAAGAAAATCCCATCACGTGCATAGAGGACCTTTCTTCTTTCTAACTCCGCTTTCTGGAATGATGCTGGTTTTGCTGAAGCATTACAAACAAGCTACGGGAAGAAGGGAGAGAAGGGAGGGAAGAAAGGAAGTGAGAACAGGGGAGGAAATGGGTGAAAGAACATGAGAAAGGATATAAGGTGTCCATTTTGGCCAATATCACCACCTATATAACATGAATAATACTTCTGGTAGACAAGACTAAAAAGCTGACTAAAAGTACATAGAAAGGCATTTCAAATCCAAGGGAACTACAGAGTCCAAAGCTGAACTGAAATGAAGAATTGCAGAAAAAGAGTGCACAACATGGGTGGGGCCTCCCACACAGGCTTTCCTCGAACCCTAAAACCAAAACCACCATGAGCTGCATGAGTTATGAGTGTGGGAAACAAGATAAATCTCTGCCTCCACCCATCAGGATTCCCTGTCCAAGAGGAAAGGGGCAAATATGAAATGACTTTGCCACACAGGCAAATGAGGGAGCAGGGATCACCACCAACTAGGCTCCAGCACTAAATAGAGATCAGAGACCTGAGGATGAACAACAAGACAGCCTTGAAGGGTCTGGAGAAAATATTTATGCTGACTTAGTACACTTTGCTTGGCTATGATAACAACTGACACCAGGTAATGTATGTAAAAATGTATCTGACTCAAGGCTCTGCTGGCAGCAAAGTCCATGAAGTGTGGCACTAAAATCCTAAGTCTCAGTGTTCCTGGGAGTAAGGGTTTCAGATACCACAGGAAATTGGAAGGGGAGTCAACCCTGTCTAGAAAAGATTATAGGTGGGAGAAAAAGTCAGGTCAGATGACAAAGAGCCAGGAAATGTTTCCCTCAGAGGAGACTTGGCACTCTTCTTGGAAAAGGCACTAAATCCTGCTGAGGTTAACACACCTGAGATCCAATCTCCTTCACCAGGCCCTACCTCTTAGATGTCCACAATAGCTCCAATCTGCCACATGAAGGACCATGCCTCCTGCATAGAAACCTCTGGGGAAGAAAACATATCCAATTCATAACACATGTTCTCTACAAAATTTTTCACAAACTGTGTGACAAGAAAGAGCCTGGTCAGTAGAAACCTATTCTTTCTAGACAAATGTGATTTTAATCCAAGCCAAAAATCACCGAGATCAGACGAGATCTGGTGCATTTAGGGTGGTAGCTGCAGGGGTCAGGGACACTACAAGAAGACCTACAGAGCCAACTAACCTGGACCTATGGGGCTCACAGAGACTGAGTCATTAACCAAAGAACATGCATGAACTAGATCTAGGCCACCTGCACATATGTAGCTGATAAGTATCTTATTTTTCTTGTGTGGCCCCTAAGAATTGGAGCAGGGACTGTCTCGGACTTGTATTCTGTGGCCTGCATTTGGATCCCTTTCCCCTAGTTGGGCTTCCTTATATGGCCACAGTGGAAGAGCATGCTCTTAGTCCTGATTCAACTTGATGTGTTGGGATGGGTTTGGAGGGAAGATGAGGGGTGTGCTCCCCTTCTCCTCAGAGAAGGGGAGGGGGGAATGAGGAAGAGAGTGAGAAGATGGGACTGTGAGGAGAGGAGGGAGGGGGGCTGCTATTGGGATCCAAAGTGAATAAATAAATAAATAAATAAATAAATAAATAGATAGATAGATAGATAGATAAATAAATAAATAAACAGATAAATAAATAAATAAATGGAAAAAATTATCACCAAAAAAATTGCAGGGGTGGGGACTTAAAATCGCTGCTTAAACCAGTACAAAAAAGTTCCTTGTCTGAGGAGCAACAAAATCAAGCAATGTTCTGTCTCCAAACATACCAACAAGCACTTGAAATATAATTTAAATATGGAGCATTCATCATTGACATTTATTGGGTGTGGAAAACAGAACAGAACCTTGAAAAATGTAAATAGAATCGAGTTTAAAAAACCGTCAAAAGGACTTTTAAAGCTCTTCTTAGCAGAACAAGATAGCTAGTAAATTAGAAGCTGCCAGAGAGAGAATAGTTGTGGCTTCAGGGGTTAAGGAAGGGCTCCTTAGCTGAAATACTAAATATATGACATAAAGAACATAGCAACTGAACATTGCCCTTAGAACTTCCTGTATGCCAGTTACCTACCTCCTCAACATTTTGTATACATTATCTCACTGAATCTTCCTGATAAGCCATTGAGCTGGGTACTATTAGTATCCCCATTTCACAGAAGAGAACAAAGCAATTGGATATTAACTAGCTTCCTGAAAGCCTGACCCAGAGTGGGGGGTGTCAGGATTTGAAAGGAGTATGGGAGGAGTTATGTTTCATCACATATTCTGGGTACTAACTACACTTTGTCTAAACTAAACTAAACTCTGTCCCCAAATCCTCTATAGAACTAAGGCAGTGAAAAAAAAATTCCAGAAGGAACAAATTTATCATAATCCCGAAATACACTCTGGAGGCTCTAGGGTCCCTTAATGATGCTTGAAACTCTAAATTACTCTGTGACTGAGAACAAGTTACTTCAACCATTCCTCCACTTTCTTGTGGGTAAAATGAAACTGTCCATAGCCACCACATCAAAACATCAGAATCAACTCAGAAAATGTAGCAGAGACATCCCATTCTGAAAGTTCTCCAGAAAGCTCAAAAGTATGGCATCCCATTGTGATTGGTGACTCTTGGTAGCCAGAAATATTCCAGAAGAGATAAATCAATACTTATAGAAACACAGCCATAGCAGCCCTGTGTGCAATAGCCAAAAAGTAGGAAGAACTTAACCTTCTGACAACCAAGGAGGTCAATTAACTGTGCTGTTCTCAGTCATCCTTTCTAATATGAGTGAGACCTGAGAACATTGTGCTAAGTGGAAAAAAAAGGCCAGTCACAAAAGGCCCCAGGTTACTTATACAGTTCATTTATGCAAAGTGTTCAGAATGGAGAAGTCTGTACCAATGGGAAACAGATTAGGTACTACCAGGGGCTTAGAAACAGGGGTGAGGACATTAAATGTCAGTGTATAGAATTTACTTTAGGGTGATACAGTATTTTACTGTTCGATACAGGGATGTTTATTCACTTCTGTGAATATATGAAAATATAATATGGATTAAAACATGACTTTTTTTTTTTACTGGAAATGTAGCTAAGTAATAGAGTACATGCCTAACCACCCAGCATCTCAAAAATAAATAATGTGGTTTACATTATGTAATTCATATCAATGAAGTTGTTGTCTAAAAGGAGACTAAATCTACAGTAAGTGTTCAGGAGTTCTGACTATTTGTAGTCTGCTTAATAACCCATATATCTTTGGCATGCCTAAGTTGTTTAGACTTTATTTTCCTATTAAAAAAAAAGCAAAACAAGATTCCCAAATCCTATGTCAAGAACAACATGAAGGTTGCAAGAAGACAATTGGAAAGACGCTATGGGAAGTAAAGTCACAGCCAGGCCCTGGTATGTGGAATGGGGAGGAGCCTTCAGTGTTGTCTGAAGACTCAGGACTACCATGGTGGTAGAAATAACTGGCGCCAACTAACCTAGGCCTCTAGGGGCTTACTGCTACTGAAACACTAGCCAAAATAAGAAAAAAAGCTTAGAATTAACTTAGACTGCCCTATACAAATATAGAGGATAGGCAACTTGCTCCTCATATTAATAAGTAGGAATAGGGTGGACTCAGTCATGGACTTTGTTACCTGTTAATGGGACACTTTACCCTAGGGGAGCTGCCAAGTCAGGCCCCAGAGCAAGAGGAATCTCTTAGCCTTCATGTGACTGATGAACTGAGGAGGACTGATATGTGGGAAACCCCCACTCCAAAGGAATAGAATAGGTGGGAAAGGGGGTAGATGATGGGAGGGTGGGACCGGAAGGGGATGAAGAAGGGGGGTTGTGATTGGGATGTAACTTGAATTAATAAATGAATGTATAAAAAATGAAGTATGATAACATTTGTGATGGAAAAAAAAAAAGAAAAGAAATAACTGGTGTCTGCCTCCACAGTCATCCTAATTGCACTACACGAAATTATCAAGCTTTCCTCTCCAGGTGCAGGTCCCTCCATGCATCATCCCCACTTAACCCTCATCTCTGCTTTGTTTCCAGAGACCTAGTCTCGCTCCCCATCCCACAGATAAGGAGGCCGCAGTAGGGAAGAGTCTTCTCCACACCAGTGTTCCTTACCTCATCCTCATTGCCTGCTGCCTGGTGCTGGCAACCAAGAACCAAGAAGCGCCTCCTGCATTTCTTCAGTAGGCTAGACAACATGTGCAGCTCACTGCATTTGAGGTAACATGCTAGACCTTTTTATGTATGAGTGATCTAATTCACGCAGCACACAGGTGATTCTACAGTCATTATCTCTTCTTTCAGATGATGCAAATAAGACACAGAGGGTAGGGAACAAGCCCATAACCACGTGGTAGGGAGCTGTGATTTGAGTCAATGTGATGTAGCTACTAAAATGACCCTTAGCTATATTGAACCATAGCTTTTCCAGCTGAAACATAAAGTACTGACTATTTATGAATAGCTTTCCTCAACCTCCCTGTATATTGTGGGAAATCCTGACCAAATAGGGGTTATGAAAACATTAGAGTAGCAAAAAATGCACACAAATGGCTGAGCATGCTGCCTGCATTTCATCTCTAGACGGGGAAGGGCTCTGAACCATTTCTCCATACTCCCTTGGGAATGAATAAAGGTCCTCAGGTTAGAAACGGTGCCTTCCATTACACCATTATAGACGGACAAAAAGCTAAGATTGAAATACTAGAAAAAGATTTAAATGAAACAAAATATAATAAGCATCAACCTTTCCTGGTACGGCAACAGCAGGATATCTCAGGATCTTAGAAAGAAGTGGGAAAGATACTTGATTCTTCCAACCTCTTGCTTTGATTGTATTTTGAATCCCCCCAGGGAACACATCCCATTCTGTGTTCAAACTTATTAGTTAGTCAAGTCAAGCCAAAACCAAGAAATAAGCCATGTTCTCCTCTGTGACCCAATGGTCCTCCATGCCTTTTGTCCCTAAAGTTCATCACCAACTACAGGGTTCACTGGCTGTCCGGACCCGCATTGCTATGGACTCTTACTGCTTTTAAAGATCTGAAAAAACAATATGCTGTGCAGAGAAGAAAACAGCCATTTTGCAACTTGCCAGTTTGCACCCATCCAAAATAAAATACAGATGGTACATTTGTCCTCATGAGTTATCATTTATGCTCACACGCATATACATCCTAAAAATAAACATATAGTCCCAGAACTGCGTGCACAACAGCGACTGACACAGATTTGCATGCCCACATCAGCATCTTCATAAAGAGACCTTATCTTTCTCATCGCCATCATCCCCCTCAGTGCCAGCAGAGATTCACAAGTAGCAGTCAGCAGTGGTACTATCAAAATGTACTTTTAAGCCTATAGTGATGTTTTGACAAATTAAATGATTAATTAACAGAAATCTAGCAAACAGATCTCTGCTTACAGCTTAGAATGGTAGAAACACACAGATCACCATAAATGTTCTATCGCCACCATTACTGGGGAAGAATACGGCCTAATTAATTATAATTGATCACAAAGATTAGATTCGAATTCCACCAGCAGGGCAGAAGAAGCCCAAACAAGAGGAAATAAATCAGAAAACTATTCTCTGAATACATAATGAACCAACAAGCTTTGGAGATAAACAGATTTGTTTTAATTGTAGGGTTTTTTTTAATAATTTAAGAACATTTGGAAGTCTTTGGAGAGAAAATACAAAGTAGGGAAAGAGAAAGGGTTCAAATCAGGAAGTAAATATTCCAGGAAATACTCATCTTACTTCCTCTCCCATACAAAAATGGTAATCTATAAAGAGTTCTCCCAGGGAAGTGTTGAGCACACAGTGTGTATGAGCACACAGTGTGTACCTTAGGGCTACACAAGTGGCCTTCTAGATCGCTTCATATGCTACAAGTCTTTCACAGGACTTTCTCTTCTCAGATTCAAGTTACATCTCCATCACAGCCCACTCCCTCCTTCCCGCCCGGCCCCCTCCTCCCATCATCTACCCTCTTCTCCCACTTATCCTACTCCTCCAGTGTGGGGAGCCTCCACATATCAGCCCCTCTGTCACATGTGGGCTAAGAGCTTCCTCTTTCTCTAGGGCCTGACAAGGCAGCTCCCCTAGGGTAAAGAGTCCCACTAACAGGTAACAGAGTCCATGACTGAGACTGCCCCATCCCTACTTGCTAAGGGATCTGTGTGAGGACCAAGTTCCCTATCCTCTATATTTGCTTAGTGGGGTCTAGGTCAAGTCCAAGCTTCCTCCTCCTCCTCCTCCTCCTCCTCCTCCTCCTCCTCCTCCTCCTCCTCTTCTGTTTTCAGTCACCATAAGCCTCAAGGGACCTAGGATAGTTGGTTCTGTGGGTTTCCATGTGTTGATCTTGACCCCTCCACATCTCTTTATTCCTCCTCCCTCTCTTATACAGGACTCCCAGAGCTCCACCTAATGTTTGTCTGTGTGTCTCAGCATCTGTTTTGATCTGCTGCTGGGTGGAATTTCTCATAGGGCAGTTATGTCAGGTTCCTATTCCTTTTGGTCTGTGGGTTGTAGGATAGTTATCCTGTATTATATAAATGTCTTCCTGTTCTACCCAGAATTCAATTCCTCTCCCTCAAATTATGAAGTCCCCTCTGGTAGGCACTGTCATGGACACAGGATATAGAAGGTGACTTTAACCCTAATCCCTCCTGGCTGCACCCTAAAACAGTACACAATAAGTTAAAAGGAAGAGATTGAGTGCAGCAAAAAAAAAAAAAACCTTCTAAAAGTCTTACAAAATCAAAATTAATCTGAAGAAGTCCATTCCAGTACCAGCTCTCTATTTCCCTTGGTTATGCACATGCACATGCAAAGAAATAAACTTCATGAGTGACAGGAAATGACAGGAATAGAAGAGATGGAGGACATAGGCCCAGTTCTAATCTACAGGTCCTCAGCTGATAGTTTCCAGGTAGTTCAATGTAGGTTCTAAGCAGCTACCAATGTCCCACAGTGTAAATTAGTTAATTCTCCAACAAAGGCAAAGATCAAACAAGAAATAATCAGATACACAAAGATCAGTTCTGGATGGGAAGGGAACATTTCATGGATTCCTGGTTGGGATGCTAGACTTCATCTATTAACACCTCATTGCATGTCTTGGACCCAGGATTGGTCACTGGAGAGACCAGGGGCTTGGTGGGAAAGAGCTGGGTACGGGGTATGGTCTCTCGACATTGAATAAATAGCATAGCCTTTCTGAAGCGCAGTTTCTTCATCTGAAGAATGGGAGCAGTGACGTTTCTCTGGAGATGGTGAGAGGCAATATGAAACATACATAAATAACAGCATCTTGAGACATACCTACAAACAGCTAGATCACACGTGGCACTTCAGTCTGACCTTATTCTTTCTTCTCTCCTGTCTCTTGACAAATCAGCACTACGATAATCCAAACCTTCTTCATCCTGGAACAGGAGCTTGGCAAATGACTAATTAGGAGCTAAAATCCCATTCCATCTATTAAATATTAAAATCTGATTTTAGCTTAGAGCCTGTTGGATATGATAGATAGACAGGAAGTGAACATGCATTTATTAATAGAGTTGGTTGTATTAATAGTGACCTCACTAATTTACACTAGCTTGGGAGAAGGCCCAGCCCAATTATGGGACACTCTTTTAAAGCACAGTTTAATTAGTTTCAGATATAGTTAGTAACTGAAGTAATTTTGAGAAAAATTGCTTGGGAGAACCTACGATGTGATATAGCAACTCAGATGATTTATAATTGGTATATCAGAAGTTAGTACATAAACTATCAAGCTGATTTCTGTCATATATGGTGACATAGAAAGGGCCCTGGTCTTGTTCCAGAAAACTTGGCTTTTCTGCCTCTTTACAAAACAGAAATGAAAATATCTGTGACATGAGATTACAGGGAAACAATTAAACAAGAGAGAAAGGAATTTCAAACCCCATGAAGCAAAGTTTATATACATCCAATTCACAATGGTACCCCATGTCCAGGACTGCATCCAGCAAATGTATAAAGAGATGAGTGAAGATACAAGGTTATAATACAGACTTTGACTCATCCAACATAAGGAATTGGAGTCACAGGAAATGTGGTACCCAAGCCCTGCACTAGTCCTTCAGCAGATCATACAGATCCGGGGACATTGTCCTTGGTGAGTCTGGCTATCTTTACTGCTAAGCACCCACTCAAGGAAGTCTCTAGATATTTAACCCAGGAATTCTAGCCAGATATTTCAAACTCAGAATTTGGACATGGCACCCAAAGACTCAGGTTAGTTCAACTTCCCAGTTTCTAGAACAGTAACAAACTGCAAAGCTGTACTAAACCTTGTGGACCGCGTGGCTTGGGAAAACAGGACTCATAGAGAAACAGTAGAGGTGTCTAGAGCAACAAAATTTCCCATTCCTATTTCAAAGCCCTACTTAACATCTTAGCCTCCTCCCTGCCTTTCGCTTAATTGACTTGTTTTCCTTCTCCTTACGATAAAATATCCCTCTATCTTCATTGGAGATAACAGCAAAATAACCTTGGTACACTAGGGAATGGATGGAGGATTGTTTAAGAAGTCTGCAGGCAAATGAACGGAACTAGAAAAGCTCATCCTGAGTGAGGTAACCCAGACCCAGAAAGACACACATGGTATGTACTCACTTATAAATGGATATTAGCCATGAAGTACAGGATAACCGTGCTACAATCCACAGACCCAAAGAAGTTGAAGGAGGACCCAAGGGAAGATGCTTGAACTTCTCTCAGAAGGAAAAATTTAATAGACACGTGAAGTAGATGGAGGGAAGGAACTGGGGGGGTGGGGAGGTTGGGGAGGGGAACTGGCATAAGGATCAGGTATAGTGATGGGGAGGGCTGGAAGAGAGAATAGAAATTTGTGGCATGGATGTCATAGGGCATGTGCAGAGGTCGTCTCTCCCCCCACAGTAGGATCTGGGATCAAACTCACGTCATCAGGTTGGTACAGCAATCACCTTACCCACTGAGTTATCTTTCCATCCTGACTCTCAGACATTTCTAGAAGGTTTCTTTAAGACTCCTTAGTATCAATATATAAAGATCAATACCGATGTAGCCAAATATAATCATAATTTTGTGTTAACATACAAAGATATAAGAGCATATTCAGTAATCTATCCCTTTTTCTTTATCACTCCTATATTATGTCTATATGTCTTTTTTTCCAAGTCTCCCCCCCCCCCAAATAGGATAGAGAAAAGAAAAAGAGAGAAATTCCTGGGTCTAACCTCCAAAACCTTGTTTAACAAGACCATTTAACAACTTGTAATCTATTGTCTGTCATTTCTTAGTTTTGGAAGCTGCTGGCTCTGTACTTCCTGTTTATTCAGATATATTTAACCTTCTCAAGTCTCTGATGTTGTAGAAGACTAGATTGTTATAGTCTCACAGTTAAATTTTAAGTTGTTTAGGAATTAAAAGGATGTTCTAAGACTAAGAAGATGTTTTTAAGTTGTTAATGGAAGTTAGGGTGGTAATTTAAATTCATCAAGATAGATAGATAATAGAATATTAATATCAGTTGTCAAATACATATGGACTGGACATTGGGAATATATGCCATACCTTATAATTTTCATAATTGTGGGCTCATTGTTCTTGTTTGTATTGTATTTATTATTATAAGAAAAAGAACCTTTTATTGGACTTAAAGGGTGAGCTATTGGGAGGGAAAGAATCACCTTAAATTAAAAAAAAAAAAAGGCAGATAGAAGGGTGAAGGCAGAAGAGGGTAGGAGGGTGGATTAGGAGGGGGGAGAGGGAAAGGACTATGACTGAGATGTAATCTGAAGAAATAAATAAATGGTTTGTTTTGTTTTTAAAAAGACTCCTTAGTAATGCTTTCATTTAGTGAAACTGATCTGGAAACAACCTTGGTTTACCTAACTTCTGCTTTGTTTCAATATTTTCTTGCAAGGAGAGAAGGTAGCCTTAGACTGGGTAGAGGAGGGTTTGGTCAGCGAAACAGAGGCAGCTCAGAGTGCTATAAACAGGAAGGGATCTCATGTCTGGGAATGAGACTTCTTGTGTCATTTTCTGTTGCAGACCCCCACTGCATTCTACCACTGAATACATGGTGCTACCAGGAAAGCGCAACCCCAGACATGCTCCTTGCCTCTCCTACATATTAGCAGCCCCATTTCCTCCCCACCAAAAGTACTGGTCAATAAGGATCAAGATCAAGTAAGTCTCTTGTTTGTTTCCCACTTCAGCAGTACTAGATACCCCTAACTGGTCATATTATTGTCTCAACTTAGTAAGAATGTAACATGTCCCAGAACTTAGTAGGCATCCTCACTTTAGCACAACTGATGCCTTGATGGAAGTACTGTTCAAGTTTAAAATGCAACACCTATGCAGCACCACCTGCTAAAACAGGAACAAAGACCTAATCCATCAAAGTCCATAGTTCCGGAAAAGCCTCTAAATGTACTAACTTTGCTTTTTGCCTTCTGTAGTTCCACTTCTGGCTAACTGTTCTTGCTAGCTGAGATGTCTCAACGCAGGATGTGGTTTTTGTGCATAAAAGCTCACCTTGAGAAAGGCCCAGGACTGCACTGGGGTCCCATAACCATGTCTGAGTAGTCTTCTCTGGTGGATACCTCAGGACAAGAACTAATGTGGGATCCTCTCTAAGAAAAAAGAGCTCTTTATTCAGAAACTGAGACCTCTAAACCAAAGACTCCAAATTATAGGGCTGGTAAGGTAAGGGGAAAAAAGCCTTCTGGGTTTTATATATATATATATATATACCCATCTAGTCTGGCAGTGGTAGAAATGGTATCATATGTGGATTACTGGTTTTACGTGTTTACTGGATCTCTCCCTTCTGCATAAGTGAAGCACTGAATAAGACCAGTGAATATCAAGAGTGTCACACCTACCTTTACTTTCTTTTCTTTTTGTTATTTCTTTTTCACAAAAAAAAAAGCCTACAAAATAAAATTCTTTGGCCAGAACAAAAATATTTTATGTGATATCAAGACAGTGGATAATACATTCAATAAGCCCACAGATGGTGCTGCTGACAGGGAAGGCAGACCCACAACCATGGTTGCATCTATTCCAGGAAGAAAAAGAATGCTGCCCCCTCAGTGATGGAAAAAGGCCAATGTAATCAACTTGCCACCAGGTGGCTGGCTGGTTCTCCTGGGGAATATTGCCATATTGGGAGCTCAGCTTTGGTCTTTGCTGACATGTTGACATGGGGTACACTCCATAGCAGCAGCCAGATCAATCTTGGTGTGGGAGCTGTCCTGTTGAGCTCATGAATAGCATCTACCCCTGTTCATATGACCACATGCAGTGGGGTGATTATGGAAGAAAACTGAAAGCCACCCACAGAAAGGTCATCTTTTCTAGTGGTTCTCAAGCTTCCTTAATGTTGTGACCCTTTAAGACAGTTCCTCATGATGTGGTGACCCCCCCACCCATAGAATTATTTTTGCTGCTACTTTGTAACTGGAATTTTGCTACTGATATGAACTGTACTGTAAATATCCATGTTTTTTGATAGTCTCAGGTGTAGGAGTTAGATAAATTAGATTTAGAAAATATATAGGAGTTTCTGATACTGTCTCTTAATTCGGGGCCTGAAGAGCATTATCAGCATGAAGTCAGCAAAAACAGGAAAGATTTAATAGACTGAAAAACAGGAAAGACTCAATAGACTGAAAAACAAGGTTGAAGTCAGGAAAACAGGAAAGACTCAATAGACTTGAAACAAAGTATCTGGCCTGACATTGTTTTCAGCTGCTAAGTGGGCGGAGCCCAAATTAAGCTGAAACAGAGTTCCTCCTATCTAAGGACAGTGCATGGAGCCCAGAAGAGAAGAGGCCCCTGATGCTAGAGAGCTCCAAGAGTCCTGCTGAAAAAAGGGCTGGCCATTGATGGCCAGCTCTCTCCCTGAAGCAGAAAGAAGCTGGTGAGCAAAAAAAGCCTGAGCAAGACACCAAAAGGCCAAGGACTGGACCCTGTGGCTCAGCTTTTGCCTAGAGGGGTTTGATCTGTCCGATCAGTGGCCTAAAGGAAACAGTGCCTGGCTTTAAGGACTGAGGCAGAG
The DNA here is from genome assembly GCA_907164525.1 of Lophiomys imhausi. Taxonomy (NCBI): domain Eukaryota; kingdom Metazoa; phylum Chordata; class Mammalia; order Rodentia; family Muridae; genus Lophiomys; species Lophiomys imhausi. The sequence continues at coordinate 8,048,694 of CAJQZJ010031868.1, forward strand.
CAGCTGAGTTCCTGATTCAAAAGAAGTAAGTTGGCCTGCAGACGGCTGGGGTCTCCCACAGAGAAGAAAGCATGAAGCCTTATTTAAGGTGAGACTGCAATAACCAACGACCCTGACGAACCTGTATCTGAGAGATCCAGAAGAAGGACTGCTAAGTGTGTTAAAGAATCTACAACAAAGACTGTGTTCCTGACGACTGAGGACCTGCCCCAGAGACTGTATCATTCTAAAAGGTTATGAAAGTGGTTGTTATAATTATCAATAGGTTTAGTGGATAGGTTAAAGGGGTTGTAGGAATTTATAGGATTAATAGTTAAGAAATTGTTGGTGTTTGTTATAAGTGAATTTAGTAATAAATAAATAAGTGTTAAATAAATAATAATTTAAAAGTTCGGTTACACTCAGGCAACCCCTGCAAAAGGGTCATTGGACCCCACCCCCAAGAGCTCAGAACCCATACATTGAAAACCACTGATCAAGTCCATGTAGTCTCTGGCAGGCCTCTCTGAAGATAATACCCTTTGGTGAACTGGCCCATGGGTTCCAACTATCCTTATATCTATACTTAACTCCAAAAGATCTCTCTCTAAACAGAACTCTCCCTGTCCCTGAACCTCTAATCTGGACCCTAACTAGTTCATCACCACCCAGACAAGGATTATGTCGCTGTCCAGTGTCAAACTCTGCCTCTTGTTATCTCTCAAGTTCTTCCTATGGGCAATTTCTGTTTTCCTTCCGTAGTCCAGAGCCACCCCTGAAATTCAGTCTTGTCTAACGCCAGAAACTATGAATAATTACCTGTAAATTAAAAAACCCAGTTTGTCTTCTTTCTTAGTCAAATGACTATAAGAAACTTCCCATGAGCCCATAGGTGTAGCTTCAGGAAGAAAAATCCATCCAGAGGTCATGAAAGATTTGCTTAAGATAATCTAGCAATGAAGGAATCCCAAGGAAATTAGACCCAATAATCAGAGGTGCCTACAGCATTCAAGAAGGTGGTTCTCAGGAGGAATATCCAGAAAATAAAGAGGCCATCTGCCCACCATATGCAAAGACCTCCACACACACCTGCCCACCATGACCTCAGAAATTTGTAAACTGCTTGGAAATAAAATCCAGAAAATGAGTTCAATACAGTTACAGTTTGAGGTTTGCCTCGTTTGGATGGGATCTGATCCTGTCTTGATCAGCTGTGATTGGCTGCTGATGCTCTGGATGGCTGGAGAGATGTTTGTTTCACTCCTAATATGGGCTTTCAGCTTGTTTACATAATGAGCTTAGGATGCACTTCCTTACATAGAGGCCCATAGGATGGAGGAACCTTAAAGTCAATGACCTGCGTATGAACTGACAATGAGCAGAAAGCAGAACTAAGTAAACTTTCTAACTAAAAGTTGGGGGAGTATAGAAAGCTCTAACTGAAAGTACCTCTGTGGTCATGTGACTAACTCTTCATTTGCAGCAGATGTCCAGAACCACACAAAGCTCACCTAAGATACAGTCACCATTCAAACCCATGAATGTTCTAGAAAGCTCTTTCCACCACTTGGAGGTGTAGTGTCACCAAAGCATAGTTTTCCCCTGACAAGCACCATGAACTCAAGTTCACTCTCCTAAACTCAGGAAACTGGTCTACTATTTTTATCACTAGACATGATGAATGCACACCCCACTGTGAGTATTAGCAAATTTTACTTTAAGGAGAGAGCATTTTGGTTTTGGTGAGAAGGCATCATGGGTTAAGAAAACTTCAGACATCCAAACTTCCACTTTTTCTTCCTTGTTTGTTCTTCTAATCTTTGATTTAGAGCTCAAATCCTTTGGTCATGAGAAAGGAATGTTCTCTCATCTAAGATAAAATCCGACTTCCATTTATCTGTACAAATAGATTATGATTCTACAATAAACTGTCCCTAAGCCAGGCTTGCCTTTGTCGTGGTCTACAACCACCCTAGTAAGCAGTGCAAGCCTTTCCTGAAGTCTCAAATCCTTTTTTTTTTTTTTTTTTTTTCTTCACAAATCTGTTCCCACAGCTTCACCATTCTGTCTGATTATTGCTACCCAGATAAATATGAGCCCAGCATATTATCGTATCTAAAACCCAATCACACTTCAATCTCCCTGGTTGCATACTAGCCAACTTAATCCTTTGGAGAGAACAGTTTTGGCAATATTGCTGTCCTTTGGTGATAAGAGTAGGATTGTGATTTTGCCAGGCATACATGAAAAATGGGAGGGTTGTGCTACACCCTGCTTTGCCAAACACCTGTACCCAACAACCCTTGGGAGGATTGAAAGGAGCCCAAGGAGCAGCAAAGAGAGAAGTATAGCCATTGCTAAACCCAGTGAGGCAATGTCACTCCTCTGGACAAAGCACAGCTGTGTCTTGTGGCATAGCTCAAGACCCAGTTAAATCTCTTACTTTGGCCCGACCTGTAAAGTGAAAGATTTATTTTTTACTTATATCTCAATGACATATGTCGTCAGACAGAGAGATGAAAGGGCCCTAACAAAATCCACAGACTCAATTTACCAACCAGCTTCATGACAAGAGGAAATAAAAGAAAACTTGGTGTGTCACTGTATAGACTGAGCCTGACCTTGGTCTACAGTGGCTTAGAAATGTGACCAGTCCCATGAGCTGCTCTTCCTCCTGAAGACTGCTGGGGTTCCATCAGAAAGCAACTTGGAGGTTGGAGAAGGAACAGGACTAACCATTTGGCTCTCTGTACACGCTGTGCAGTCCCATGTTAAAAAACTCATTTTCTCATCCACGGGGCCAAAGTCAGGGATCAGAAGGAGCTGGATGGCCTGAAGTCAGTCTTTGTTAGACATAATTCCCTTGCTCCTACTAAACCACTACCCCTACTCTCCAGTCAGGCAATTGCTGGAATAAGGTAGCTCGGCCAAACTCTGGGTGAGAATGGCTTGCTTGTCTGTCAAACCTTATTCCTGATTCATCTCCAGAACTCGTCCATTTCCCAATAGAGCAAACACCAAAATAGATAGGTTTTCACAAGTCTCTGACAGGAAGAGGAAAAAAAAAATAGTCCCTGTTCAGCTTAAAATGGTTCTGCAATAAGGGACTCCAGAGAATTCTTGAAGAGATTGGCATTGGCCATGCGTAGGCCGGAAAGTATACTTTCCAATTATCTGACATCCTCTTCCAACACATCCAGGGCACTTTCTGCATCTCATTTGCATCAAATTCATTTTGGCACATTTTTGATTACTCTTTTATTATTCCCTTTCAGTCCCAAACTTTCAATAACGGAGGTTTATTATCTTAAGTAATTCGTAGTCTTAGAAGCAACCTTTAGATTGCTGCCTCCAGGATCTCTACACTCTCTACTACCTACGCTGGCACTTCCACTTCCCATGAGCTACTTTCCTCAGCAGCACATATAAATCTTTCTCATGAGCACTCCTGTTAAAGGTACAAACATCTCATATAAAAATCATCAAAACATAGAATCTGTCAGTCATAGAAAGGTTAGAAAGGTGATACTAAAACTCACTTAGGAAGTACTATTTTTTTTTTACACCCATTATTCTTTATGTTAAGACACTGAACTTTTCAATGTAATCTTCAGTACCATAGTTCATGGTTTTCTATATTAGTTATCTTAGGCACAGTAGTGAAACCGGTCCTGAGATTCTGATGGTTGAGTCCAAGGTTAAAAAGAACGTAGAGACACCGGAGAGGGTAAGACAGGAGAGAAAGAACATTGAGGGGGATCATAACAAAGAAGAAGGAGCTGCCACCTGCCCTTGTTGATTTAGGGGGTGTTTGCTCATTCATTTGCTTGCTCAGTTTGCTGCATACTAAATTTACATGGACAGAGCAACCTCAACTGAGGAAACATCTGCATCATATTGCCTGTAGCCAAGCCTGTGGGTGTAGCCAAGCCCGTGGGGCTTTTTTTTTTTTTTTTTTTGATTAGTGATTAACATGGGAGGAGTCACCTCACTGTGGTAGCATCCCTGGGTAGATGGCCTTGAGTTATATAACAAAGTAACTGAGCAAGCCATGAGAAGACTAGTAAGAAACATTCCTCCAAGGCCTTTGCTTCCATTCCTGCCTCCAGGGTCCTGCTTTGAGTTTCTGCCCTGATTTCCCTCAGCTTACTGAGTGTGACTTGAGAGTCCTCCACTGAAATAAATCTTTCCCTCCCTAAGTTTCGTGTGGTCACAGTATTTTATCTGAGCTTAAGAAACTACTTCATCTCTTCCCTGAGTCATGTTCCAGAATCAGCACGTCTATCCACCCACCTTCCTGAGGATGTGTACTCAGAAAGTGCCAAGTGATATGTCTAGGAAACTCCCAGTGTTCCCTGTGGGAAGGAGACCAGTTGACAATAACCTGTGCACAAAGGCTGACCCACAACACCTGAGTGGGTCAAAGTCCTTTAAATTCTAATTTCTGAATTTTTTATCAGTGACCTGCGTTGTTCCTCTCCGCAGACCAACCCTAGAGTTTTAAAGTTTTATAGTAGCCCAACTACCCTGTGCTCACTGACCCACATGGAAATTTTCACCATGTAGGGAAAATTCCCCACCGAGAAGGAATTACCAACTTCACACAGAGAGGTTAACAACCACAGGGCAAAGCTAATGGTTCCTGCTGCATCTTTCATGCCTGAGACTCTAGAACTGAGACTAGAGGAGCGAGGAAATGTTGAGCAATACCAAACAGGTGAAAAATGAGCTACGGATTTCTCCTGCCCCTACTGGAAGAGGCAGGGCCTCTGGTTAAATCATAATGGCACCTTTTACGCAAGCACAGGAGGACGCTTGCCCCACTAATCCCCCAAGAGAAAGCTGTCTGTGTATAACATCTCCACCTCATTAGAGCTTCGGTTCATTTATTAAATATTGAGCACATCAGATGGTTCTCTTTGGTGTGGAAGAGCAGAGTTCTTGTTCTTAGAGGGGGATGCCATGTACCCTCCTGAGAAAGTCCAGTTGGCCGTGCTAATTGCGAACAGATTTCTCACGCACTGTTATTTCTTCGTCTGCCCAGGAAGTACACGCTGCTCCACAGGAGATGTGGGACAGAACTTCGTTGCTAGGAGTCTTAATGATCTAGGCAATTAATTATTCACACCAGTAAAAGGGAGAAACTTAATGAGCAACCCAGCAATGGAAGCAACTCTAGGAAGTTCAAAAAGATGGGAAAGAAACATCAAGACCGCTGGTTACTTTTTTCGTCCATTCATCATTGGGTACAACTAGAAAGGTCCTAGACTGAGACCCTTCATTGACAGATAATAGAAAACAGATCTAGAAGAAAAATACAACTGCCCCAAAGCACTATGTAAGTGGCTGTAAGCTCTTACAGTGTGCTGTGCTGTGCTCTAAGCAGTTAACAAATTTTTAAAAATTTAAAAAATCTCTTTAGTTACTGAGAATTATATACGTGAGTACTCTATATGCATCATTTTCCCCTTCTATCCCTTTCTTCAGCCCTCCTGCAGCACCACTTCTCAAATCCATGGCCTCTTATTCTTGAATTATTACTAATTATATATATATATATTATTCTTGAATTATTACTAATTATATATATATAATATATTTACACATAAATAAATATATATAATATATATATTTATAAATACAATGTTCTATATTCATTTAGTGGCGTGTGCGTGTGTCTGTCTGTTTAGGTCTGGCAGATTGGGACTAGAGAGTTTATCAGGTGTCTTATTCCCAAAGAAGACTGATTCTCCCTCTCACAGCAGCCAGGAACTGCTTTGTGGCATTCGTGTAGGACTAGGGCCCTTATGAGATTTCTCCTATCTACACTGATATGTCGATTGCTGTTATTTTTCAGGTCTTGCTTAAGCAACCATATTGTTGAGAATTTTATCCCAATGTCTTTGTTTAAACTTAACCACTGTGTGAAGTGAACACTTGACACACAGCAGATGCCCAGTGATAGCAGCCATGCAGTAATTCCTTGCTTATCTGGAGATTCACTCCAGAGCACATTGCCTACATGACTGCAGCCTGTCTGCAGCTCCCCAGACACAGCTTCCTGAACTAGCAAGTGCCAGACTCAAGAAGTCAGAGAGGCTTCCAGCACATAGACTTTGAACATCTCTGAGGAATATCAAAACTACAAGATGGAAGGAGACCAGGTTTTATGAGAGAACCAAGTGGGTAACCTCGGTGATACATCATACACAGTCCAGATTCAGTGCTCTTGTAACCTGTTTCCTATCTACAAATGCTTGTTCTGTCAAATTCAAAATAAATATCTTTTTTTTAAAAAACAGGCAAGCTTGAAGGGGTTTCTGGTTTTTTTTTTTTTGAAATAAAAAATTTTCTAACACACTAAAGTATTATTCAGTCTTGACAAGCAAAGAAACACTGACATATGGTGCAAAATGAATGAACCTTGAGGACATTCTGGTAACTGAAATAAGCCAGCCACCAAAAGATAAATGCTACACAATTCTACTCACATGAAATAGTCAGAGGAGCCAAAATCATAGAGATCACTGGTCTAATTGTGATTTTTTTTCAGGGGCGGAGGGGATGAAGAGAGAATTTACTGCATATAGAGCTTCAGTTTTGTGGGATGTAGCAAGTGGTGGAGACGACTGGCCAGAATGATTACACAACGTGAATTGTTTAATCTTGCTGCACTGTATACTTTCAGTGGTTATGATGGTCATAGGAACCTCATTAATATATAAGATGATATTTGTATTAATTCATCCACTCAAAATGAAAATAAGGGGCTAAAGACATGGCTCAGTGGTTGAGGCCACTGACTACTCATCTAAAGGACCTCAGTTCGAATCCCAGCACCCATGTAGCAGTTCACACCTGTCTGTAACTCCAAGATCTGACACCTTCACACAGAAATGTATGCAGGCAAAACACTGATGCACATAAAATAAAAATAAGTACATTTTTAATGAAAATAAAAATAGATGGTTAACATGACACATTTCATGTTAACATATTTTGCCCAAAATATGGGAATAAGAGTATGTTTTTTTTATTTGTCCTTTCTAATTTAGCATGTAAACACACCCATAGATCTAAATGCCAAGTGGAAGCAAGTCATGTCAAAAGTTTCTAGTGAGGAAGTAATTAGAAAATAGAATTTGGCCCAACATAACTGAGGACTTGGAAAGAAAATGTGTCTCCTAATTAGAGGACAGGGCATCTTCTGATACTGAACCAATAGGAATAATCATAAGTAATGCCAATGAGAAGTGAACTAACAGCTAACCTCCTGCCATATTCTGGCCTCTAAGCACTTTATATGTGTGTACTCATTTAACTCTAACAATTCTGCAGAAGAGTTGATATTCTCAATCCTTTAGCTAGTTCACCATAGCCCAGAGGAGAGGCACATTCAGAGAGTATTAGGAGTCCCTACATCTTATGTTCTCTTTAAGCTTTCCAATCTGAATAAGGGGTTTTTCAAGTTCCACAGGAAAAAGCAAAACTAAGTAGGTTATATTGACATTTGAAGACCCAACCCATAAACAGGAGAGAACATGTGGAATTTGTCTTTCTGGGTCTACGTGACCTCACTCAGTATATTTTCAGTTCCATCTGTTTACTTACAAATTTCATAGCTTTATTTTTCTTTATAACTGAACGATATTCCATTGTGTATATGTGTAACCTTTTCACTATTCAATCATAGGTTGTTTACACTTCCAAATAGAGCAGCAATGAACGTGGTTAAGCAAATATTTCTATAGTTATATATTATATATGTATATGCACATATGTATGTGTGTATATATTACAGTATAGTATAGTAAGATATCAAATCCCTTAGATATATGCCAAGGGGTGGAAGCAATGAGCCAAACTGAAGATTTACTTTTAGCTTTTTGGGAATTCTCCCCACTGATTTTCATAGTGGATGCACTTGTTTGAAATCCCATCGATGGCGAATGAGTGTTCCCCTTTACCCATGTCTTAGCCAGCATTTGTTTTCAGTCGTTTTGTTGATCTTAGCCATTCTGACTGGGATAAAATAAAATCTCCAAAGAGTTTTAATTTTTATTTCTCTAATTGCTAAGGATGTTGAACACATTTTAAAATATTTCTCAACCTTTTTTTTTTTTTCTAATCTCTTCCTGTGAAAACTCTCTGTTCAGCTCCATAGCCCATTTGTTAATTGGGTCATTTGTTTTCTTGACTCTTTGTATTTGAGTTCCTTCCGAATTTTGGATATTTATCCTCTAACAGATGCATAGCTGCCAAGGACTCATTCCCACTCTATGGGCTTCTTCTTCACAGAGTTGATTGTTTCCTTTGCTGTATTGAAGCTTTTTTAGTTTTATGAGGTGTCGTTTATCAAGTCTTGGCCTCAATTCCTGGGAGAACAGAGCTTTCTCAGAAAGTCCTTTCCTGTACCTACAACTTGTGTGGTACTGCTTACATTTTCGGCTAGCAATTTCAGTGCTTCACATTAAGTTCTTTGATCTACCTGAAGTTGATTTTTTTATAACCACAGAATCCAGGAAAGTAAAAAGGGACAGTGGCTGAGGATAGGGGAAGTTCCAGAGAGGGGATAGTAGGATAGTAGGACACCAATGCTATGAAATGGGACATGGGAAAGACAGAGGAATTTTAATTGGAGAGGGAAGAGAAATAGTAGAGAGAGAGGGAAAGAGGAAGAAAGGAAAGATAAAACACTAAAGATAACTGAAAAACATATGTACACCTTAATTTATGTTTCTTAAATATATACATACATACACATACATACATACATACATTAATACATTTGAAAGAGAGATGGTTTAAAAGAAGTTATGCCTCACAACTATGGCTGGTGAGGTAATGGTACCCAACCTCAACTGATACATCTGTAATACAACCTAAGGCTCAGGGAACACTGGGGAAGAGAGGGTCTAAAATGAGTAAAAGGCAGGAGCTGGGACATCTCCCAGGTAATTGTATCTTCTATATATGACATGGAAGATACACCAATGAAATATCAATGATATGGCTACCTAAACAAGACCAACACAATACCTGCATCAGTTGAAATGCCAATGTGGGTGGGGAAAATATTGCAAGACACTATCCCTAAATAAAGACCTCAAGGCAATTAATGGCTTCTGAGAGGGGGAGAATTAGTCTTCTCCAGGGAGTTGAGCCACCTGACAGGTTATCTAATACCAAGTTGTCAATTCTAAACACATACACATATGAGCAACACTAAATTAACTCAACAGGTTATATTTATGTACGTAGGTGTGTGTGTGTGTGTGTGTGTGTGTGTATAAAACACTAGTTAAAGAAGAGGTGATAAGAATTTGAGAGAGAGTTGGAGGACACAGGAGGAGCCAGGGGGAAAGAGGCAGGGTGTGATTAATGTAAATATAGTACTCAGGTATGAAATTCTCCTCCACAAAGTCAAAAATTTTAATTAAAAAAGATCTGGTAGGCAGGATGTTGGAGAGATATTTCACAGGGTAAGTGGATTTAGTGCTCCTGTAGAAGACCCAGGTTCAATTCTTAACACCATCATGGTGAACCACAACTGTCCATAACTCCAGTTTCAGGGAATTGTATGTCTTCTTCCTACCCCTGCAAGTGCCAGGCGTGTGTTTGGTACACATACATGCATGCAGGCAAAATTACCGTATATGTAATATAAAATAAATAAATCTAAAAGATTTTATTTTTTAATCTGGTTGGCATTGGCACACAGGGAAGCTTCCCAGATACTAGACATGAAGAAAGTCTTAGCGTGAAAATTTTATAAATAATCTCATATTTTTGTCTCAAATTGTCAGTTCATGGGGTTTAAACCTTGGCCTCGGCAGTGAGGAAATGTATTGCAGTTTGATTTCCACCTCAATATTAAGACCCATAGATCAATAATGTTATCTTTTTAAATGTTCCCTTTGGCTACATCAGCCAGGAGTAAGAGCACATGTCAGTCTTCATGGAGCCCATGGCAGTGGGCACTTGGAGAGTCTGTGGACTCCAGCAATAAATACTCTATATCACCATTAGGACAAGGTAATCACAGCAAATTTGAGAGCAACATTTGTATAATTTCTTATCGTCTAGAATCCATAGTGATTTGATTGTGAAGAATTCAATTCTTTTGTGTTTGTTTTCTAAGGAAAGGAGCCAGAATCAGTCCCAAACTCGATGCAACTGGCACCTAATCAACCCACAGTGCCACCCGTGGATGGCTACTTTATCTTCTGGTAACTCCAGAGAAGGTAAAACTCTTTCTGGTTCCCTGGCACACAGAGCCATTTTAGGTAAGATGTTTGGGGAGGAATGGTCAGGAAGAGCAGAGGACACAGACACAAGACACAAAATGAATGAACCTATCCAACAGGTTAAGAAAAAAGTATCCTAATTGTCAGAATGATGGAAAATACTAAATGCCTAAAGCAAAATGCTATTGCTTTAGTACAATCAGCTCAATTTTTGTCTAATGTTCATGATGGAAAGGAAAGACACACACACATAGGAATTATCTGAGTTCAGTTTGAAATACCTGGCTCAACAAGTTTTGTCTCCTATGAAAACTACCCAATAAAATTGCTTTTAGTATCAATCTTCAGCCATTTGGCCCCATTTCTCTGACAGACATTGGTTGTAGAGCAGGAATTATGAAGGACTTACCTACCCTGTCTTGGCAGAGCTAGGCTGTCGACTTACCTGCTTCCAAGTTTTGTCTTTTTTGGACAGAAGTCTGTCTACAGTTGAAGCAAGGGGTTTTTCTTGCCAAGAGAAAGGCTTACCACCAATTCAATCATCTCCCACTGGAGATTCTTCGATGTTCATCTTCTACTTGGAGTAATATAGGGGGTGCTGTCAGGAGCTGACATGTCTCGATATCAAAAAATCTTAAGTTAAGAAAACATCTTTGAATGCCATATTCTGCAGATCTCTTGAGGTTTTTGAAGATGCCCTATCTATCTCTTATATTTAGATAAGCAAATATTGCTTGTCTCTTAGCAACTTGATTTCTGAGTAGCTTAGAAAATAACTGTGATAGACTGTCATAGTAACTAACAAAATGACACATTTTCATGACTATTAGTTTCCGTTTATGTCGGTTGGTAGTGAGAGGTCAAAACTTGAAGATTGATGCTGTAATGTATGGAGAGAAAATGGGAACTGTCCAGGCAGCCACTGATATGTCATTTTTTAGTTTTGGAAGCTGCAGGCCCTGCACTTCCTATATAATCAGATATATTTATCCCTCTCAGGTCTCTGAGGTGGTTGAAGACTAGATAGCTAGAGTCTCATAGTTAAATTTTGAGTTGTTTAGGAATCAAGAGGGTGTTCTGGATCTAAGAATATATTTTTAAAATTATGAGGCAAGTTAGTATGAAAGCTGAGTTAGATATAGAACTTTAAACTCATGGAGATGGTTAGATAGTAGAATGTTAAAGTCAGGTGCCAAATACATATGGACTGGACATTGGGAATGTATGCTAAGCCATATAACTCTTATAATTGTGGTCTATTTATTTCTGTTGTTTTGTATTGTATTTATAGTTATAAGAAAAAGAACCATTTTTTGGACTGAAAGGGAGAGCTGTTGGGGGGAAAAAAGCAATACCTTAAACTAAAAAAAAAAAAAGAAGGGAAGAGGATGGGGGGTTGAGGGGTAGGAGGGTGGAAGGGTGGGACTGGAGTGGGGAGTAAGGAGGGGATTGTGATTGAGATGTAACTTGAAGAAATAAAAAATAAATTATTAAAAAAAAGATGCTGTGGACATATTCCAAAGAATATTCATAGAATGCACCAATTTGTTCTGTTGTGACATTTTGGTAGCATTTCTACAGATATTTTGTCAGAGATACATATTTCCTTTAAATAATTTCTACCTCACCCATGAATAATAAATTCCTTGTCAGGAAATCCTCAAAAAAAATTGCTTTTAGTAAAGGTTGACAAACAGAGAATTTCATTCCAGCCACCTGAATATCTGGCAATACTTTATGATCCATAGAATATGAAGAAATGGTAAATCTTCAGAAGGAGCGGGAAAGGAAGGAACAAACACCTCTTTTGTAAAGCAAACAAGATATTGTCAGTGTGATGAACTCTGTCAAGTGGAAGATGATATAGATACCCCTCCGGTTATGATGAGGTTACATATTCAATAGACCCAATACAGTGAAAAGGCCACAAGTTGGACTGGCACTGAATGTTCCAACCTACCTCATATTACAGCATAGAACACAGTGCAGTGTAGAGACTTGGTCATTTCTTAGTGAGACCACTTGCCTGCTGGGACTTGTAGTTCACTCCTGCTGCCCAACATTATTAGACACTATTACACAACCACACTGTTTCTCCAGGAAATTATTGATTTTAAAGTTGGATGTATACTTTCTGCTGAGTATGTACACCTTCTACACCATAGCACTGTTAAAAAAAAAAAAAGACACTTCCATCAAACTATTATAATTGGGGACCAAAATAAATGAATTTGGAAGTACAGGGTCCTACAATCTCTTCCCATTCCTGCCCTGTCCTCCACCCATTTCAAGATGCTGTAGTAAACAGGGCAATTACTGAAAATTACCTGAAATCCTAATATTTGCTAAATAGGCTCTACTCTCATGAGATTAACCAGTCTATATAAAAGAGAGAAGGTGTACAGTCTAGAAAGAACAGCTCAATGTTTAGAAAGAACATCTATGTGCACAAATGTTTCCTTCATACACACATAGTTTCAGCCTATGTAAGGTACCATATTTCCATTGGTAAAGGCAGTTATTGTCAGGACATCAGGTAGAGTGGAGAGATGTAGCGAGTAAAAGATTGTAAAATTTTAAGACGCTGGGTTACCAGGAAAGAAAAACAGAGGAAAATGAAGGGGTATGAGTGGACTGGAAACACATTGTTGGGTGTGGTACCCGGAGAGTCACTAAAGATTTTCTCTTCCATAATTGCTCTGCAGCCCCTGTCCCATGTCAAGGACCCCTACAGGATTTAATGACATTCTAAGCCAACAGAAGCCCTTCAACAATTTTTCTTTTAAGGAAATCTAATCAAGATATGGGTCTCAGTGCAAATTCTGACTACGTGGAATATTTCTGAAAGTGCATAATTAATCATAATAAATAAAATCCAAAACATTTTCATGGTTTACTTTACATGTTTTATTCATGTGTTAACAAAGATAAAATTAGTAACAACTATTTTGTCAAATATCTACATGTGCTAGACGTTGCCAGACATAGAGAGATACTTTGCATATATTATTTCTGATCCTTAAAAGAAGCTATAAACCATGTATCACTGCCGATGCTTTAAAATAAAAAGGGAACACTTTGGGAAAGAGGAAGGTGAGATCAGTTTGGAGAATCAGAAGACCAAATAATTCTTCCCACCCAAAATCACAGAGAAATATGGGCTGAAATGATAACATCTGCTTAAGAGCTGAGCATATATTAAACTGAGACACCTCCAAGTGTCTCAAAACAAACAGGACTCTGAAGCCACAAAAGTAAATGTGGGGAGCAAGCAAATTCTTCATTTCTATAACCCAGATCCCTTGGGGTTTATGTCCAGATGGGACCAGGCAATTAAGCAAGGAACAGACAGGGAAAAAAAAGATGATCACCCTTAGTAGTGTATAGGAAAATTTAAGTCAAAACAATATTTTTTATCTTGTTTTATTCTGTTTCATTGTTGGAAAGCCTTAAAATTCAATTTCCAACCATAAAACAATGATAACATTTTTATTTACTTGATAAAAGAAATTTGGTATAAAAATTTTCAAAATATATCTGGCAAAATTTAGTGAACTTAATAGATAGATAACAGATGGACAGATAAATATATCTTCAATCTAAGCATGGGATGTGGATGGTCTTATTTCCAGAATTAAGTCGCCTCCAATCCAACAAGATTCATGAAAGAGGACAAGTACTCAAGCAGGGAGACAACAGAGGAAAAATTTTGTCATTGTCTTGGCAGTGGTAGGTACCAGGAGTTGTCTTTGTGAGGCTGCAGAGTATGAACTGACCATTATCTGACTCTACAAATATAAAAGTAGTTTCTAGTATATTACCATTCCTGAGATACCTGGAGAGAAAACTGTTTAGATAATCATGTTTTCAACACAGGCCACTGAGGATTTGACTACAAAAGGCAATAGAAATGAAATAGACTAAGTGAAACAAACCCCATAAAACACATAAGGTTTTTTTTTTCATGTTTATTTATTACTTCAGATTACATCTCCATCACAGAATCCTCTTTCCGCCCCTCCCAGTCCCCCCCTCCCCCCCTCTATCCCCTCTCCCTTCCATCCCACACCTCTGGAGTGGAGTGTCCCTACATAACAGTCTCCTGCCCCAGTTCAGCAGTCATATGAGGGTCAAGAGCCTCCTCATACGCTGGGGGCCTACAAGGCAGCACCACTAGGGCAAAGTGTCTCATTGACAGGAAACAAAGTCTATGTTCCTGTTCCCTTTGGTGCATTGGTCGTAGTATAGTTATCATGGACTATATGGATAAAATCTGATTATAAGTAAATAAGGGGTTTTTTTGGTTTGGGGTTTTAGGGGGTTGTTTGTTTGTTTGTTTTGTTTTTTGTTTTTTGATTTTGGTTTTGGTTGGTTGGTTTTGGTTTTGGTTTTTCAAGACTGGGTTCCTCTGTGTAGCCCTGGCTGTCCTAGAACTAACTCTCTGGAGACCAGGCTGGCCTCGCACTCACAGAGATCTGCCTGCCTCTGCCTTTAATCTCAACACACAGGGTTTTTATTTGTGGAACTTGAAGGTGAATTTCCCATGCATTTGCTATAGCCCTCTCTATACATTCTCACTTTCTCAGTACAAGTTAGTTTTTTAAGAAGTTAAAAAAAATGAATAAGCTCAGTGAATGAGCTGAAGATTAAACATAGCCAGAGAGCTATGAAGATAAAAGTGTTTGTGAAGAAATAACTGAGAATTAAGCTTTTAGAACAAAAGAGACGAAAAATGTCAAGTATTGGACAGCACAGGAGACGGCATGAGGAAGTTAAACACATGTTCAGCGTAGTGGTTGTAAACAGCTGAGGGCTTCCCATTTCTGAAGAAAACTGTAACTCAGTAAGAACAGTGCTGTGTGGTCGGTGACGTAAAAACAAATTCACATAGAAAACCCAATTTAAAGCACCGGACGCCACCAAGGTGAAGCTTTTAAAAGCATCAGGGAAAACACCTCAGACCATTTCTAAAGGGAAAGAATGTCACTAACTGTAGATTTCTCAACAGCAACCATTTAATGAAGAAGTAAAAGAAATATCTTTAAAGTTCTGGGATCAGAGCCAGTGTGAAGAGGGCCGTTCACCAGCAACCCTCACCTTAGAGAACAAGAGAGAGGATGCCTTAGGAAAGATTCTCAACGGAGCAGAAAGGCTGGGAAACGAGAGCGTGATCATCAAGTAAAATTACTGAAAGCATGATTACTATAGGTGCACATTAACTACAAAATAAATAATAACCATGATAGCCCAGACCCTACACCAGACAATTTTTACATATTCAAATAGAAAAAGAGAGGGGTAAGAAGATTTTAAAGCATTGTATGCAGTTCTGCAGAAGACGGGAGGACTTCAGAGAACACAGAGAAACACACATTCTCAAATGTTAAGGTTAACCTTTAAGAGACGAAAGCAGAAGGCATGAATTTCAAATAGTGGAAAAAGGAAAGGGGAATAAAAATAACAATCCACATAAGGCGATAAAAAGAGGAAAAAGCAAATGGAAAAATGGGTTCAGTAAAAAGCACAAAAGTAAGATGAGGGAAGGGAAGCCAGTTATCTCATTAACTACGATTCACCTATGGAAGTTTAAAAAAAAAAAAGGACAGGTGCCAGGCATGGTGCTGAATTCCAGTAATCTCTGACCTTGAGAGAGGGAAGGATCAGGAGTTCTAAGTCACCTTCATCCATATAGGAAGTTTGAACTCAGCCTAGACCACAAGAGACTCTGTGTCAAAACTAAAAAGCAAACAAAAAAAGTGAAATTACTACAGTGCTCTTTCTAGGAAGAGATGATTCACAGGAAGGCAAGTCAAAAGACATCTAAACAAAAGTATAGAGGGCAGAACTTAGTACCACTAAGAGGAATGAGAGTCAAAACAATGGCATTCCAGTTTACACATACCCAACTGGAAAAACCTTAACGTTCAACCATCAACTGGAGCAGAATGGTGCCAATCTTCCTACACATTTGACAGCAGTACAAAATGGTATAACCATTTTTGGAAAGTTCTTTATCTAAACGTGTGTGTGTGTGTGTGTGTGTGTGTGTGTGTGTGTGTGTGTGTGTG
>CAJQZJ010031868.1:8064997-8105064 GCA_907164525.1 Lophiomys imhausi
GTGTGTGTGTGTGTGTGTGTGTGTGTGTGTGTGTGTGTGTGTGTGTGTGTGTGCATGCGTGCACGAATACCTTCAAACAAATAACATTACTCCTAAATCAATATTCCAGAGAAACTGTTATGCAATATTCTTGGGTTCACAGAAAGAACACTCAGTGACTAGTTAAGGAGTTAGGTATCCAGTGATATGAATGACAGCTACATGCACAAGGATGAATTTCAGAACAAGGTTGAGCAGCAATATCAAGCTCCAGGAAATTTTTTTTTACCATATTTTATTTACATAAAGCTTAAAATCTTACAGAACAACAGTATTTTTTTGGAACTTTGTAAAAGTGGTAAACATCAACTTCAGGAGAAGAAATACAATGAGACAGGAGGACACAGTCTTTTTTTTTTAAGTTTTTCAAGACAGGGTTTCTCTGTGTATCCTTGACTGTCCTGGACTCACTTTGTAGACCAGGCTGGCCTTGAACTCACAGAGATCCACCTACCTCTGCCTCCTGAGTGCTGGGATTAAAGGCGTGCACCACCACGCCCGGCAACACAGTCTTTTATAAATAAAATTAGGTGAAGAAAAAATTACACCCTGTTAAAAATGGGCAATGGGTTACATGCCTGTGGATTTTTTTGGAGGGGGTCTCTCAGGTATTTCATATTTTTAAAATGCAATATGCTTATGAGTGAAGTATGTATAAACTGAAGAAAATGAAAAGACGACAGCAAATGGAAAAGAGAAGGAGGAGACCAAAAAAAAAAAAAAAAAAAAACAGGTGCTTTCCAGGATCCCGGGCTGAAGGACGCTAGACTGATGCACCTGCCCCAACAGTTTGTCTACAGAAGCCATTCCTTTCCTATTCTCCTTGCTGTCACAGCCAGTCAGTTTGAATAATCTTTTCAGCTTGGAAGGGCAGGCCCCGGTCCTCTCCCATCATCTCTTCGTGTGCACGCTTTTACTCTCCCCTACCCTGCCTTCCCACAAACCTCACGCATTCTTCAACCCTTCCAGCCCTGGAAATGTGAAGCAGGTGTTATGACTTTGGCAAAAAGGATGAATATAGTGGGAATTTTAATGGGTAAAGGCAGATGGGAACATTCTCAGAGTGTTGCCTTCTTACACTTTATGTGAAAATTTATACTTCTTCACTGTGGAAGTAAATTAATAATACCACCAACTAATTACTCTATAAATTAAGAAGTATTTTCCTCGTGCCTTCTCAGATCCTACCATTGTTCTCAAAGTCTCTTGATCTGGGAACAAGACAAGAATCAGTGAAGCTGATTACATGGGTGGAAAAATACTACACATGGTGAAGTCTTTGAAAAAGACCCAACACCTTTAAAAATACCAAGAAAAAGGAGACTGAACATGAAAATGCAAACTATGTGTAAACTAAGATATCTGAAGAAATTATTACAAAGCACAAATATTCACTGGGAATGAAAACTTTGCTGGATGGGATGGGTGAATGGCAAGTGAAAATTAGTGGCCATGATGAGTGTGCATAGAATGAAATCTCAGTGTGATGTTCTTGCCAAGAGGCAACTGCTTCTTTGTTTCCAATCACATAAGAAAATGGACTCTCTGGAAAAAGCAAATGATCATTTCTCTTTCTAAACCTGATTAAGGGTCGTGTAGAGTACACACTGTGTTTGAACATCTTTGGAGCTATTAATATAGAAGTCAATGAATGTTGTTCTGTATAGGATGATCTGAAGGTATCTCAAAAATAGTTTGCACTCAGCACCACCATGAGCCCAGCCCAGTGCCTGGTCAAAATATAAAGAGCTTCAATTCTACTTTGGTTTCATTATTGAGCAGGATTAACCAAGAGATCTTGCATTAACTTTAATAGTTCCGCCACCTAACAGGAGACAAATGTTTCCCAAGAATCCCAAGACATGTACTGTTTTCTTAACTTACCTCTGGTCTCAGGAGTTTACCAGTTGGTGGTTCTAGAATACAAGCCAACACTCCAATTGCAGTATCATCACTGTCTTTGTCAAAAGAGCTCAGAAATACAGAGAGTGACTACAAAGGGAGCCCCTTAGCTGTTGGAATCAGCAGTGTGGTATGTTTGGAAGGCTGCCTAACAGCTCTTCCCCCAGTCTCTCTGCTACTGTTACAATTTGCTCTTTCAAATCAAACTGCTCCTCCACCAGCTCTGCCTCTTCTCCCCCAGTTCTTCGGGGAAAGGTAAGAAGTTCCAATATGCCTATAACCAGCAGCCTAGCACCATTTATACTGGAAATTTTCCTCTCAGCCTTTACCCAAAGCATAGCATGGGACATCAGCCACTACTAATATCTAAGACAATAACAAAAACTACCCATTCGAGCCTAAAAGAGTCTTCATGTAAGCTCAGAGATAGTGGTACATCGGAAAGAAAAACTAAACTAAACGCTGTACATATACAAGATGAATAAGAATTGGCTCTCTATAAGAACACCTGGGAAAGATAGTCTGAAAATCAGCGTGGATCACAATTTGACTGAGAAATAGCCACCTGACACTAGACATTAACAGTTCCAAGGGAGTAGTTCAGTTCTAAGCTTAACAATAAATAAGACTTCTCACAGCTAAAATTTATTATCCACCAGGCACTATGCTAAGCAGCTGGCAGACATTAACTCACTTAATTGTTCAACCATATCTGATTATGATCAACCCCATTTAGAGAAGAAGAAACGCAGAGAGATAAATGGACTGATGAAGGGTCACAAGGATCATACCAGTGCAGAGGGCTGCAACCCATGCAGTTTAAGGAACCCATATGTAAGCACATGCATCACATCCAGGACACTGGAGACTACAATAAAGAAGCCAAAGGAAAGTGCCATAGAGATGAATAGAAGAAGTTTCCAAAATAAGGATTCAGCATTGACTTTAAGAAGCCAAATTACTGATGCTGAAGAAAAAGAGTACTACCTAGAAAAGACAGGGAAGAAAGAAGGAGTGGGATGCATGTTTATGCCATTGAGACACTCATATTCTAAAACCTTACTTGAAATGGCTTCATAGATTTTGGCACAATAGCTTTGGCAGATTAAATAATTGTTAGAGTTGAGAGAGCAAGTTTAAACCATGTTGTAGGAGGTGTTACAATTTTAAGTTCTGGCAAAGATAGCTGTTGGGGTCACTATGAAGTAGAGCAGCAAGGTCAGAGATAATACACTATAGAGAGTCACTCCACTAGTAACAGGAACAAAGTGGACTCGATAAGACAACTTCAAGTAGGATATTGAGAAATCTTCATAACTAAACTAGGGACAGCATTCCTTATCCCAAATCAACTTCTACTGCAAAGAACTTCCTTTTCTCATGGAAAAAAATAAGGCAAGAAAACATCAAACTCTCATACCCACTCTTGGATGAAAAGCCTACGTCCATGTGAAGGGACACACAAATATGGCTGCCACACCACTGGCCTTGATACAGTCTGAGCTATCTGCCCTTCAAACTAAAATGTTCTACCTTTCTCTGAAGTTACCTCCTGAGCCCAGATCATCTCTTCTGATTCTGCTTTCTGACCTTCGGTTAAGTCCTGCATTGTTCATGGTTTCACTAGGTCATCTTGATTTCCCATGTGGACTGAGTTCTTCTCCTACCTCCAGCTACCTGTCATGATGCAGGTGAATGCCCAACAGTTGCCTAATATATTGACTGATTACACTGGAGATGTAAATCTTGCATCATTTTTATTTAAATATGTGGTGTTATGTATTATTAGTGTTCATGAGAAGAGTCAAATCATAAAATCATAAGCAGGCCTTTTCCAACCCTTTTAATGTTGGTAGTGTTGATGTATTAATATTATACTCTTCTGTAAGCAATTGAGAATCAATATCCTTATCTACCACCATCAGTTAAGGTCACTGTGGGATTCTTACATCTGAAGACGACATAAACAGCTATTGAACCAATTCCCAAAAACTATAACTGATTTTACTGAATCACAAAAGGTGTCTCCCCGGCCTCTTCTTACCTGTTCCCACTCTTCACCCATAACAGAACAGCAAGCAGAAAAGGAGTTCATAATTACAGAGTCTAGTATCTCAGACAAAACAAAAGTCTTTTCCCCCTTTTCATTCACAGAACTAAAAGCCTCAATAATCGTTCTCTAAAGTTGAGGACAACTAATTGCAGAACTGAATCCATTGTAAAATCCTCCTGTAGTTAGGACTTTTGTGACTGTTCCCTCTAACTCCAAACCATGTATGCTTGAAATTCAGTAGCAAAAAAAAAACCATAATAAATTTACAGAATGTTTTGAGTAAGTTGATTATGGTATTAATAAATATTAGTGTCAGTCATGATATTTACTATTGCAGTTGCCTCCCATTTTTCTACAAATTGTTCTGGGCACCTTCATGGTTAAATATATATATAAAAAAAAAAGAAAACAAATAGATGAACAAAAAATACCTCAGCACCTCTGGCATTTGAAAATAGAATTTGCTGGGCTATAAAACCAGTGAGTTATTTGTCATGCAGCTTAATTCTGTCATAAAATGCTAATCAGCCTTTCTGTCACTTTGCTCCTGCCCCATATCTTTTTATGAGAGCATTAACATGGTTATTACAGAGCAGAGGCTCTTATGGCTACAAATATACTTACCATTTATGTATAGTTTTGTCCAAAAGAAGAAAAAATGTCACCACCAAGAGCCTCAAACACCTATGTAACATAATCCCAGTTCCTGACAGAGAACATGAGTCTGTGGTAGCATCTGGATAGTGGCATCAGGTACCCAGTGCCAGGGTCAGCTTCCTGATGCTCGGGCATTTGTTCCAAAGATCATTGAGGGCCATTGCTGACCTCTTAGTGTGAAGCAACTGAATCTCCTAGTAAAATACTACATTTGCATTGCTTTAACCACAGTATGTGACAGAAGCAAGCGTAAGAGAGGGGGAAAATTTGTCTTAATAAATGGTTGTAGAGGATTTTAGGACATCATGGCAGGGAAAGGCAGCAGTGCTGAGCAGCTCAGTGTGTGACAGAGGATATGTGGCAGAGGTTGTTCACATCACAGTAGACCAAGAAGCAGAGAGAGCACATCAGGAAACAGGCTGGCTGTCACCTTCACAGACCCAATACCAGTTGCCTACTTCCACTTTGTGATTGAAGTTCAGAATTTAAATCATGACTCCATCACCAATTGTGTCTGTGGATCTTCTCAGATCCGTTCTCTTTCCTGTTACTGATGATTGTGAAGCTGTCACTAAAACTAGAAACAACATATGAAACCCAGTTTGCACAAAGTCTCAGAGACCATGACTATTATCCTTATAGCGGCCATGCTGTTGTTGGCTCTCAACCAGAACTCAGCTTGGTATTCAACGGGTTTCCATATACTCTAGTATGATATCTTCTCTCTGGATTTCTGTTTCTTTACCTACATCTTAACTCTGTTATATCGTTTGTTTGTTTCTGGGCTGCCTCAGATTCTCTTCAGAAATAGATGTTAAGAATAAATGCCTTTATGGTATTATAAAAAAAAAAGAAAAGATAATTTCTAATTTTCCTCATAATTTTATCCTTTAAAAAAATTCTAACCAAGAAGTCTCAGGCTTCTGAGTTAGTCACCAACCCTACAATCTGCACACCCCACTTTGGATAGCACCCAGACATTTGAATCAATATCTTCATGTTTTTTTTTTTTTAAGCGTGGATATCACTGAATTTGGTTAAAAATGAGTAGAAGGAAGCAAGATTCATTCATTGGCCACTGTTTAGTGACCTGAAGGCAAAGTCATAAGTGACCAAAACCATTCTAGTTCTCCCTCTACACTTCTTGGGCCATGTACAGGCTTACACTGAAGGTTGGTGATAGTGATTAGATGGTGATGTCATCTCCTGGTATGGACGGATCAGAAATTACCAAAATTGAAAGCTAATTGAATCAAGCAGTCAGGCCATCTCCTTTTCATAGTTGCTACTACTTGGGCTCTTATGGAGACAGCACGAGGCATTCTATTCACAGAAAGCCCTCAAGGGGACTGGATAGCCTGTGAGCTCTCCTTCCCAGGTATCTTTTCCCTCCTGTCAGGGGCTGAGAGATGCCCAGGCAATCAGAAGTCAGGTATTATCAAGAAGAAAATTTCTGTCAAGAGTCACTTAAATTGTGTCACTCCTGAGGAAAAATCAATACCAACAATCCCGGAGATGTTACTGATCTGAAAGAGTCTGCTATCACATGACCATTCTCACTAAGGAGCTATATGACTGCACTTTCATAAGGAATAAAAAAGAAAGGGAAATGCCAGGTCCCCACCTGGCTCCATAGCCTGGGTCATTCCTCACCCCCTGGCACTCTCCAGTCAGAAAGAACAGGAAAGAAACACTTTAGCACATAAGTCTGAATGAACTTTATAATTTCCTTTCTCATGTAAGTGAATTCTCTTCTATCCTCTATCTACTGTTTCAGTCTCCAAATGCATATTGGATTTCCCTTTCTTTGCCAGGCTTTCTTTTCATGAGCACTCATTAAGGACTCACAAAAAGTGATGCCTTGCAGATTGGAGCTAGCATTCTCTCCTGGTCCTGACCTGTGCTCAGTGGAAAGGTATTAGCATCAGTTGCAATAACAGAACAGGGGTACAGGTTGCCTCAACAGACAGGCTGACGTGGATCCATGTAATCAGATGATCTGGGAGGAAGGAGCTGCTGTGTGCTGCCTTATCTGCTGTTCTCATAAACAATGAGTTCCTTTGTAGATCAAGATCTATAAAACTTGCCCGGACTTCACTTTTTCACTGATGTAGAATAAAACATACTTGCAGCTGTTGATTTAAACGTTTTTGTTTTGTTTTGTTTACGATAACAGAACCAAATAACTCCAAACAAATCCTAAACACATAAAAATACTTAATTCTTTTCTTTAGATAATCCAAGATGGATGGCCATTTTGAAAACCTCTGGTTCTTTTGAACTTTGGTGACAGTGCATAGCATAAATTAGGATTTAATAAGAGGAAATGATCAGACTTGCCCTGGCTCGGTAAAGGAAAGTTTGGCTCTGTTCTTACTGAATTCAAATTCACTATCAGTGATCACTGTGAACCCCCCCCCAAAAAAAAATTCCATACAAATGATCAAGAAAGAGTTCACCGCTGACATTTTAAGTAGCATTTTTAGCAAACTGTCCAAGAAATCTGAGGTCAGGGTGCTCTCTGTCTGATGACTTGGCACTCCTCTAGGATATAGAGATGTCTAGCTCAGGCAGCAATTGCTAATGCTGAAGTTACAAGAATAGACAAGGTCATCATTGAAAGATAAAGCGTTCACTACATCCTTCCAGAAAGAGGCTGTGGGTTCTAATCCACTCTCCTTATTTTTCAGAAGAAACTACACAACTCTCCTCCCCCAGAGTTAGCAAGAAAAGTGCAACTCAAATTCAGACAGCAGGGTCCCCATCCAAGACCTTCCTGCTATGTCACCATCAATATCAAGGACCAAAGAAAAGAGGGTAGGCAAAAAGAGATTGTAGACATGGCTGCTGATGCTCCAGCAGCTGAGGCTCACAATTCAACCCCTGAGGTAGATAGATAGCCAATGTCGTCATTTACAAGAGAAGTGGGACCTCTACTTGAAAGAAAACCAATCCTGAGCATGGGGAAATGAAAAGAAACAGCAACCAACACGCAGCAGAGAGGACCTGCTCCTTGCAGGACCTTCTTTTATAGTTCAGGAAATGAGTGCAAGCAGTTTTATTGCGTATCTGTGGTAGGTTAGTTGTTTATTTTAAAGTGCTTATTTGTAATAGTTGTTGGGTTCATTAGTTCCTTCACTTTTCTGTTTACAACTTTCTCAACTGCTGTGTTTATTTCTCCTTACACTCTTATTTTACTTAGGAGATCGCAATGTCTTCTTCCCACAATTTCATAGAGGATGCATGCACACCTTTCTCTTCTTTCTTGTTACAATATAAAGTCCCAATTTCACTTAGAAAACATTGCTTTAATTATACCCCTCATAGTCTGATATATGATATTCTTATCACTTTAATTTTCTAAATCTTCCCCAGTTCCAGTTTTTACTTCATTTTTTACTGAAATATGGACTAAAGGAATATAGGTGGCAGCAATATTTACTTTCCAGTTGGTAATTAATGTCATGGTGTTGGATTCTAGGAATGTTTTCTATGATTTTTGAAAGTGTTTGGAGCCGCTCCTTATAGCTAATATAATTGCACTTTTGGAAGTGTTCCACTTGTTGTGAAGGTGCCTTTTCTGTTTACAGAGTGTTCTGAAGCACAGATGGATACAAGGATGGAGGTGAGAGCTACCATCTTAATTACGTTGCCTAGGTCTTCTGTATCCTAATTCACATATTTCTCTAGTTAATCTGTCAGTAAACTAAGGGGGGAAGTATCAAAGTACAGTGCTACAAATGCATTTCAGTCTAATCCTCATTAATAGTCTTTGCTCTTTATTTTGATTCTCTTTTTTTGATGTTGTTTGAAGAGAAAAGCATCATTACTTCATTATGAGTAGTGATGGTAGCATGTCCCATAATACCAACAGAGGAGTTTGGTGTCACTTGCATGTAAATTAAAAAGTTATTGAGAAATGATATGACTTTAGAGAACCGAGCCCATATAAACATGCTTTCATAGAGCCTCCACAAGTTACCTGATCAAAAGCGCCTGCCCGTTCACTGAGAAGTCAAAGCATTTGCGTTATGAACCTCTCCAGAAAACGAAGATCACTTGCCTTGTGACCATTTTTTCAAGGTTTAGTTTATATATTTTTAAAATTGTGTGTATGTGTGTGACTGTAGGTTTGTGCACATGAGTGCAACTATAGTGCCTTCAGGTACCAGAAGAGGGCCCTGGATCCCTTAAACTGAAGTTAGGAAGTACAGGTAGCAGCCTGAGGTAGACGATGGGAAATGAGTAGCAAGTGCTCTTTCCCACTGACTGATCTCTCCAATCCCTTATGATGATATAAGAGAACATTTGCAAACATTCGGTAAAGCCAGACCTTATGAGACAAATGAAGCTCTGAGTAGATACTTTGACAATTATGACCATGTTTTCTCTACTTACCTAACATACCTCTTTTATTAATGCTTTATTCCTAACACAGGCAATAAAGAAAACAAATCAAGCTTTGCTTTTAACTTGTAATGCCAGAGTCTTGGGAGAATATATTTATGTGGCATGGAACCTAACTAACACAGTGACAGAGAATTGGTGTATGTGTATGTACATGCACACACACACACACACACACACACACACACACACACACACAGTGGGAACAAGCTGAAAACAATAATTAAACTATCATAAATAGTACCAAAGGAGCATCTTGCACTGGTAGCAAAAGCTGAGAAATATCCAGTAGAAAAGGGCTGTAAAGAACTAGGAAGAGCCTTATGTGTGGCTCTCACTTAGAAAGGGAAGTTCACTTTACTGCCTTAAAACTAGACAAAAATATTCTTTAAAAATCAAAAACTACAAAACATGGGCTTGGGATAGAGATGGTTAGTAGTGTGATCGCCATGCAATGTGAGAAAGTAAGTCTGGTCTCCAGAACCTATACAAACTCCCTGCATCATGGCACACACATGTAATCCAGCATCAGGGAGCTGAAGACAGGCAATCCTGGGGCTTGCTGTCTACTCATCCTAAACCCCAGGTCTCAGTGATTTATCAGTGACCCTGATAAATCTAGGTCCTGGTGAGAGACCCTGTTCCAAAAACTGAAAAGGAACCTAAAGCAGGACAATCAAGGTTGACCTCTGGCCTCTACATACCCCTATTCATGTAAACCTGAACACATATTCTCATATATATATATATATATATATATATATATATATAAACAAAAAAATCACAAAATACTACCTTCAATATAATTTATATGGCCAAGGTTACCCTGTGTATTCCTAGGAGGAGAGGTGCATATAAAGGGGCTATAACTTCCAATGTGGCTGCACTCTACCAGAGACAGAACAGGGAGGACATGTGAGCCCCAGGAACATGATGAGCTGGACTTGGAGCAGTGTCAGAAGAAACAAGAAATTTTAAAGGAACATAATTATTCTACCTATAACTGCCTAATTTGGCTTGAATAGGGGAAAGAAGACAGGAAGAGGAGGAGGAAGAGGACAAGGAAAAGAAAATGAGTTGCAGACAAGATATGATAGAGCATGCTTTTTTTAGACTTTTAATTGATTCTTTGTGGATTTCACATCATACACCCTGTTGGAATAGTGTTAAGCATTCTAAATGTTAATTAATTGGTCCTGCTTGCTGTCTGTTACTTACATTGACTCTGATTGGTTAAATAAAATGCCAAGGCCTGAGATTGGGCAAAGACAGAGAAAGGTGGGACTTCCTGAGATTAGAGCAGGAAGCCTGCACTTTAGACAGAGAATTAATGCATTCCAGCCAGGAGTAGGAAGAAGGAAGCACACACCATGGGTTAGGAAAAGAACCTCATTCCATGTGGCCAGGAACATCGTGGAGAATGGCAGTCCAAGGGGACATATGTATATATGGGGTCATATTTGGGTAATAGAATTATGAGCTAGTTTAGATGGGCTAGGATTGCACAATTCAGGCCAAGGCTTGTTAAAATCCATGCGGTCTCTGTGTGCTCATTTATAATGGATGGTTAAGGATTAGCCACCGAATCAATTAACAATAATATAAATACTGGTTAAATATTTTAATTAGCCATATTTCTTTTTACAACACCCCAATCCCAGTCTTCCAGTTCCTTCATATCCAGTTTCCACCCTTGCAACCTCCACCTCAAAAGAAAAAAAAGAAATCTCACCTTGGAAGCTGTGGTATGTCTCCCCAAAAGAAAGCAAAAAGATAAAATAAATCTCACCATGGAAGCTGCAGTATGTCACACAGTATACCCTTGTGTCCAAACACCTTTACTTGCAAGTATTCATTGCAGTGGGTCACTGGTTTGGGTGGAGGCCTCCAGCTTCGGCTACAGGTTCAGCTTCTGCTACAGTTTCAATCAACCATGCCTTCCCCCTCCTCCCCTTACTTCCCGCCACCAGGGCCAACTCTACTGTGCTGCCCAGGTGAGGTACAGGGTTCTCTCTCTCTCTCTCTCTCTCTCTCTCTCTCTCTCTCTCCCACCCCTCCCCCCAAGTGCTATGGCTAGTGAGGGGGAGGGCCAGCTGGCAGAACATGCTTTTAATTCCATCACTGGGAAGGCAGGGCAGGTGGATTGTTATGAGTTTGAAGCCAACCAGTTCTACATAGTGAGTTTCAGAACACACAATGCCCAGTACGTATCCACAGTTATATGCATTTTTCTTTCACCTGTGAACTATCTTAAGTAAAGTGGAAGCAATAAACAAACAGTGAGTATTTAGAGCACTGTCTGGCATGCAAGCACACAGTTGTACCTTGGTCTCTACAGGGGATTGGTTCCAGAGCCCAACACAGTTAAGAAAGGCCTTGGATGTCTGAGTCCCTGATGTGAAGTGTTGCAATATTTGCCATGTCATATGCTCCTCCCCCTGCATATTGCAAATCATCTTACTTACATTACCTAATGCTTCATTGTGTCTATATGCATATATGCATATACATATATAGAGAGAGAGTTTTCCCTTTGTTTGAGTCCATGGAGGGCCTACTGTAATAGGAGCTTAGAAATCACTAAACATATTAAATAAATGTTATGTATTTAACCCTTGCTTTGCCTCTTTCCTGTTGACTTCAGAGTATGACTTCTGGGATCCCTGAGTCACTATAAGGAGAGAGGTCTGACCTACATCTAATGTCACTCTCATGGTATAGCTACAAGGTACTGTAATAGCTTGAATATGAAGTTTTCCCCAAATGCCCCCTGCGTTGAAGGATTGGCTGCCACCCGGTGGCACTGCTGACAGGAGATTGGCTCATGATGCACCAAGTTCATCAATGAGCTAATCTGTTGATGAGTCCATACTGAATAAGCTATTACTGGGTAGAGCCTGATTGGAGGAATTATGTCACTAAAAAGATATAATTGGGTTATATGGTAAATTTATTTTTCTGAGCTTTCTGTGAATTATCTACACTAACTTCCCTAGATGCTGCACCAGGCTGCATTCCCATCAACAGTGAATGAGGGTTTCCTTTTCCCCATATCCTCTCCAGCATTTGCTATCAGTTGTTCCTTTGGCATGAGCTCAAAGGATTCAGCATCGCATCCTCTTCCACAGACACTTGCTCAGCCATGTTCATTGCTAATCTATTCACAATAGCCAGGAAATGGAAACAACCTAAAAGTCCTTCAACCTATTAATGCATAATGAAAATGTGGTGCATATACACTATGGAATACTATTTATTGGCAAAGAAAATTTAAATCACATACTTTGCAGATAAATAGATGAACTAAAAAAGATTATATTGAGTGAGGCAACCCAGAAAGAGAAATGTTGCATGTTCTCTCTTACTGAAGGATCTTAGCTCCAAATTCTCAGATGTGAATACCTAGCCTGTAGTAACTACAGAAACTAGAAAAGTAAAATGGGAGTGTTGGGACTAACAGAGAGGGAAATTGCGGGATACAAGTAATCTGACAGGGAAAATGGAAAAAGGACAGGTTAGTTAAGGAAAGCAAATAAATATAGAAAGAAGATGCAGGGAGGGGGGTAAAGGAGAACAGCAGGATACAAATGACATGAAAGGGGAAACAGGGAAAGGGAAGCTCTTTAAGGAAGCAGGAGGGAGGTAAAAACAGGAGAAAGGAGAATATGGGTAAAATAATAAGAAGAATGTTTGAAAGGCCACAGAGATTGATTAACTATTAACTATTTACAAAAAAAAACTATAATACATGTAATCCCAGGCATAAATATTCATATATAATTTTAATGATCTTTTCTCATCTGGCTGGTAATGTTTCCTCCAACAGCCAAAGACCAACCTAACAAAACCCCCATACAAGACAGAAGAAGCAGTTTTGAGCTGTTGACCAGAGCCAGCTAAGAGACTCAAAAAAAAAAAAAAAAATAGCCAATTGTTGTTTCTCTTGGTTGTGCCCTAGAGGTGACAGGTGTATCTCTATTCCTGAAGACCCATGTATTTCATAACCAGGAACCAGAGATCTGTGAGCTGGCCCTGACACAAAAGCCCCCACCCCGTGGAATAGCTTTCATGCAAGCTTCCAAAGGAGAGCGACAACCAAACAACCCTATGTAGTTATGATGCCCATGAGTCACATCAATGACTACCATGACATTATAACCCTAAAGGCACAGTAACAGCGGGTATTGCATACCTTGGCGGTAACCAACAGTTCCCTAATTGGACATAACACCTGCTCGACAAGAGGGAAAACCATGCCTGACAATAGAAACCTAGCTAAGTACTCAGTGTTAGTGAAGTCATAGTGTTTGCAGGACAATCTACAACCACTAATTTACTAAGCCAAGCATAATCCCTAACAACAATGTATAAATATTTGTCTTTATACCCACAGAGAACTATACCGTTCACCCATCATCAAGGAAACTTCACTTTGCAACAGAGACCAATACAGAAAACCACAACCAATCCAAATGCAGAGTCATGAAGCCCAATCCCAATGACTACATCTACAAAACACTCTTGGACTTAAGGCTCAGGGAACATTGTGAAAGAAGGGGTGGAATGATCATAAGAGTCAGGGAATCAGGGAATATTCTGTCTCCTGGTAATTTCAGAAGCTGCTCCCATAAAGACTCACCAACATAACTGCCTAAATGTTAACTAAACATTTCGATGACATCAATAACATGCCAAGGGAGAGACAGAAAAGCCCATGAGTCCTCAACCCTAAAGTTTTCCTCAACTAAGGAAAGCTGGGGATGAGAGAGGACGCCTTCCCCAGGGAAGAGTACACCAACTGGTTGTTCAGTGCCAAATGCTCAGTCTTAAAAACATACATACGGGTAGCATTACACAGATTAGACACATTATATTTAAAAACACATAAAGATATACGTATATAAACATGCATACAACAATGATCAGTACAAAAGAGACCACGAATTTGAGGCCGAGCAAGGAGGAGTATATGATGGGTTTGAAGGGAGGCAAGGGAAGGGAAAAATGTAATAATTAAATTGCAATCTCAAAAAATATATACATTTGAAGTCTGTGTCTTGCTCCTGGGTCCTTCCTGTCCCCCTCTCTCTACTTCATGGCTGCCATGATGTGCGCAGCTTTGCTTGCCCATATTCCTGACACCAGGGAGTTCTACCTCCCCCCATGCCTGTATGCAACCATAGGATGAAATCTCTGAACCATGAACCAAAATGAAGTTCTCCCTCTTA
Source organism: Lophiomys imhausi (assembly GCA_907164525.1). Classification (NCBI taxonomy): domain Eukaryota; kingdom Metazoa; phylum Chordata; class Mammalia; order Rodentia; family Muridae; genus Lophiomys; species Lophiomys imhausi. The sequence continues at coordinate 8,079,284 of CAJQZJ010031868.1, forward strand.
AAGTTGCTTTTGTCAAGTATTTTGTCATGGTGGCAAAAAGGGGCCATTGCAAGTTAAAGAGCAGCCCTTCATTTCAGGAGAGCAGGACAGGGGTAAGGACCTAAACCTCCCTGGCTTCAGTGTAGGATAAACTGGCCTAATAACTTGAGGAATGAGCAGAGAAATGTAAAAAGGAGGCTGGAGAGTCACAACAAAGGGGAAAGCAAATGGTTGAATGCAAGCACATTTCTCATCTGCTCATCCATTTCCACAGCACATAGCCGAGTGATTTTCTTCCCTATAATTTTGAGTTAACCTCTCATCTGTGCTCAGTCATTCTGCTTTAATGAAACAGTTTCCTATCAGCCACAGCAACCCAGACTGAAACTGACTGAAGTGCTTCTGTTTTACAGAACGGTAACACAACGGTTACACAAAAGTCACGTGAACAGTTTGCCAGTTTTCTTCATTTCTTCTCCAAATTATATTGGGGAGGGGGCTTGGTAAAAGCAGAAGAAAATCTAATGGATAGATAACATATTCTTTTTTTTTTTAATCAAGAATAGCCGATGATGGAATGAACAAACCATATACCACTGTGTTCTGGAACTTACAGTCTAGCTGGATAGCAAATATTAGACACATAGTCTTATACTCCTACAGTAAATTCTACAAAAGAAAAGCATAACATGAAATAAATACAAAACAAAAGTGTGAAATGTGGCAGCTAAAGCAACCCCACCTCATGTGAGGAAATCAAAGCCTTTGAAGGCAAAAAGAAAAACTCTCAGCTAAGCATCACACCTGCAAAGATAATTGGAAGGTGCTGTTAGCAAGCTTTTTAATACATCCATTCTAAACCATAAACACTAAAGCAAAACCAATGAATGGAAAATATATCAATATTGTAGCTGCCTCAATAGGAAAGGGGAAAGGTCTGATCTCAAGTATTACTCCAGCAGCTTCTGGTACCTTGGCCCTCCATCCACTTGCTAAGAATGACATGTGGCTCTGTTTATAAAATACCTTGGACTGATGCCACAGGGATTACTGACAGAGAATATCATTCTGCACTTTCCCTGACCTCAATATAGAATTACTTTGTGCTATTTGGCTGGCATTTATCCAATTGTAAAAACAATATTTAAAAATATTTTGAAGACCAAAATTTGCAAAAACTGAGGAAAGGTCTAAGTAGACATCTGAAAAAGATCTAAAGTAAAGATTGTTATGAACCTAACATGAGGAGTCAAAAAAAATAATGATTTTTAAAAGTTTGAGTTGGTGATGGTGCTGGCTATTCATCACTTATCTATTTAGTAGATAATCACCAGCAGTAAGCATCCAGTCTGTGGATAAAGGTCTAGAACAATCCAGCTTATGCTATACCTCATCAGAATGTCTTGAGTCATATATTCTGATCTTCATACTAACTCTGGAAACCAGATGCCAAAGCACCAATTTTATATTGGATAAGATATCAAGGCTGCAACACTGTCCCTACCCTCAAGGTCCTTATCATTTTGCCATGAGACTTACAAATGCCTAAGTAGAAAATATGATAGAGTGGAACTAACGTTAGCCTAGGGTACAAGGAATGTCTGCAGAGGCTCCAAGGCAGGAATCTATATGGAAAGAATGAAGAGGACATAAGAAAAATGCAGAACAAGTCTTGAAAGGTAAGAATAAAGAAAAACTTATTCTAGGTTAGGTTGAAGGATACTCAAAGGTCAGTGGTGTGTAAAGCAAGGTACATGAAAATGCTTTCTGAGACATAATATAGGACAAGAGGGATTGGGAAAAACAAATAAGAAAGACCACCCTGTTTCTAAGGAGTTAGGTGTTTCCTCTGAAAGGGACGGGAAATTAATGAAAGACGGGGGGGAGGAGCAATATGAAGTCTGTGCCTTTTAGGAAGGAATCCTAAACTCAGATACCTAGACTTGCTTATAATAGGTGGGAGGAGCAAAGACAGCAAGAAAGGAAAAAAATCAAGAACATCAATTAGGATATATATTCATGTCTATGGAATAGATTATTACAAACATAATGGGACAAAATGGCACACATTTATTATCACATTGTTTTTAGGTCAGAAATTTTCATTGCTTGGGACCTTCTGAGTTAGTTATCAAAGTGTATGGCTTTATCTGAGGCTCAATTGGTAAGTAATCTGTTTCCAAGATCCCCCAAGCTGTTAGTCAAATACAGTTTCTTGAGATAGAACTGGAGGAGTCCACTTCTTAATGTCAGCCACCTATGGCCACACCCAGGTCCTGAGATTTCCAATGGTTCTTTCACACATGAGTCTGACCCAACCCAACTTGTATACATCCGTCTTCAGATCAGCACAGGAGGGAGGGAAGGAGAGAGATCACACACACACACACACACACACACAATCATATATGGCCTATCATTGTTGCTGTATGTTCTGTCAGAAGAAAGGCACAAGCCCTTCCTGCATAAAAATTGGAATGATTACATAAGTCTTAAACAATAAGAAGCAGGAGTTGTCAGGACTACTCTGACAGCATATCTCTCATGGAATATTACTGCAAAATGTAGCCAAGCAATGATAAGGCTTAAAACTGGGCAGAGGCATTGAACACTAGATGATAATCTAAAGGACACATATGATTATAATATATAAAGAGTCTGAAAGGTTGTGATGGCCAAACATGGACGTGCTGAGAAGATGTAAGTCAGTGGCTTAGTAAGCACAATAATCTCTTGAGGAGCTTGTCAAAGAAGCAGACAACCTGCAACTATCCAAATTTCTGTTTCTGTAATGACCAAGGAAGCTGTACTTCAGCAGGCATTCCCATTGTCCCTGTGCTAGGCAATGCCAAAGCAATAGAAGATAGAAAGCAGAGGAGCTTGCTTAAAGTTAAGCTCAGCCAATATGTGTGTGAGGAAATAGAATCAAAGATGGAAGCGCAAGTTTGTCTTCATCGAATCCCAAAGAACACTGGAAAAGACATGTGGACCAAACACTGAATAGAAGATCAGAGAAATGTGGCTGGCCAGCCAGGGTCAGTGAGCTCAGGTTTTGAAGGAGGAAAGTTGACCATGGAAAAGTTGACCAGTGGAGATGTCTCACAAAGTAGATAGGTAGTATCCTTTTTTCATCCTGTAGAGAACTTAAGTTGCCAAAGTCACTCAGTTAGAAATGTGAATCCAATAAACCTGAACTGTTAGTCATCAACTACACAACCCAAGGGGAGTCTCAAAGGCTCAGTGGTAACTTCCAAAGAAAGTACAGCGGGGGGGGCCAAGATGGTGGCGAACTGCACGGACGCATTTTGAATGTGGGAGAGAAGAGCCATAGAAAACACAGAGTTGTTGGACACTGTGCAAAAACTGGAGGGTCTGGCCATCCCAGGAACACTCACAGCCCCCAAGGGACTGTTAAAAGTCCCAGGGCAAGGCTCTCCCCCCATCTCTCGCAGACACGGAAGCCACTAAATCCGGGATTCGGGAACTTCCATTTGGAGAGGCGCCTGGTAAGATCGATCCCAACACACAGCAGGCAGAATCAAAGGCCACATGGCGATCGCCCACTAGCCTACTGGGCTTCCCACACCTCAGGAGGACCTTATAACTACTTAGGAAACTTTGCAGAATAGTTGAAGTCTTAACAAGGAAGAAACAGGGCGCTCAGCGGGTGATCCGCAGCAGCTCGAGCCGGAGCGGGAGGCCGGCGGGTGGGTGGGAAGCGGGCACAGGCAGGCAGGGCTGGAGCCAAGCACACCCATGGCAAAGCAGCTAGGAAGTGAGGCCATCTCAGGCGGCAGGAGGGGAGGAAGCCTCACGCACCCACAGCAAAGCAGCTAGGGCGGGAGGCCGGCTCAGGCGGCAGGCGGGGCTGGAGCCCAGCGCACCCACGGCAAAGCAGCTAGGAAGTGAGGCCGGCTCAGGCGGAAGGAGGGGAGGAAGCCCCACGCACCCAGGGCAAAGCAGCTAGGGAGGGAGGCCGGCTCAGTCGGTGGGAGGGGCCGAAGCTCCGCCCACCCACGGCAGAGCATATAAGGAGGGAAGCGGCCAGGCCTGTGGTGGAGAAGCCTAGTGGGTAACCAGAAGCCAGGGGACCATAGCTGTATTCTGGTAAACCCAGATATATTAGGTGTGGAGCCGGGCCCTGTCAGCCTCCGTGATGACAAACAAAGCCCACAAAATCTGTGCCTGGGCAAACAGGTCCATACCATCAGAACCATTACAGGCTGATCACTCAGTGTGCAACATAGAGAAGTCTGAACTGGGAGCAGTGAAACAATCCTGCACCATTACTCACTACCTGGGAATAGGCTGCACCAGCTCACAGCGATTCAGCTATTAAAACCACAGTGACCCTGAGATCCCCCTGTAAGCAACGACAGATAGCCAAGCAATTCGATTCCTTCACCAAAGCATCCCCTGTGGATCCAAGCACAGAAAACGACAAGAACAGAGAGCTAAACACACCCACATGGCCAAAGGTCCAAGAAAAAATAGAAATCAAGGAAATATGACTCCGACAAAGCAGAATTATCCTAGCTCATCCAATTCGGATGACCTCACATCAACAGTAACACATGAAAACGATGACAATTCTGCATTATGGAAAGTGATAGAGTCCCTTCAAGAAGAACTTAAATCCATGAAGGAATTCAAAGAAGCCACAATTTTACAAGCCAAAACAAAGAACAACACCATTAAAGAACTCCAAGCCAAGGTGACAGAGCTTGAACAGGAAAAGGACAAAGCAATGAAAGATTTTCAGACAAAAACAAGCAAGCTGGAGAAGGAAATGTACAAAACGAACAATACCATACAAGAAATGAAAATAGAAATAGAAACAATAAAGAAAACACAGTCAGAGTTAAAAGAGGAAGTGGAGAACCAAGGGAAGAGAACAGGAACTACGGATGTGAGTATCAACAATAGGATGCAAGAGATGGAAGACAGGATCTCAGGCATGGAAGATTCGACGGAAGAAATCAGTACAACATCCAAAGAATATGAGAAGGCTAAAAAATCTCTCACCCACAACATCCAAGAAATCAAGGACTCAATCAAAAGACGGAACCTAAGAATCATAGGCATAGAGGAAAAAGAAGACTCCCGACTCCAAGGTCCAGGAAATATCTTCAACAAAGTCATAGAAGAAAACTTCCCAAACCTGAACAAAGAGATGCCAATAAAAATCCTAGAAGCTTACAGAACACTGAACAGATTAGATCAGAAAAGAAACTCCTCTTGCCACATAATAACTGAAACACCAAATGTGCAGAATAAAGAAAGAATATTAAAAGCTGTAAGAGAAAAAGGTCAAGTCACATACAATGGCAGACCCATCAGAATTACAACTGACTTCTCCTCAGAAACTTTAAAAGCTAGAAGGGCCTGGACAGATATCCTACAAGTCCTGAGAGATCATAGGTGCCCAGCCAGACTACTATACCCAGCAAAACTCTCTATCATCATAGATGGAGAAAACAAGATATTCCATGACAAAATCAAATTTAAACAATATCTCCCCACAAACCCAGCCCTACAGAAAATCCTAGAAGGAAAATTCCATCCCAGAGAAGAAAACTTCACCCAAGAAAACAAAGGGAATAGAAAATCCCTCAGCAACTAAACCAAAAGAGGCACAGGACCATCACCTATACCAAACTAATGGGAAACAACAACCCCAAGTCACTAATATGCATCAACATCAATGGTCTCAACTCCCCAATAAAAAGACAAAGGTTTACAGAGTGGATCAGCAAGCAAGATCTGTCCTTTTGCTGCATACAAGAAACACATCTCACTACCAAAGATAGACACTACCTCAGAGTAAAGGGCTGGGAAAAGGTTTTCCAAGCAAATGGAACCAGGAAGCAAGCTAGAGTAGCCATCCTAATATCAAACAAAACAGACTTCCAACTGAAGTTAATGAAAAAAGACAAAGAAGGGCATTATATACTCATTAAAGGGAATATTCATCAAGAGGAAATCTCAAAACTGAACATCTATGCCCCAAATACAAAGGCACCTACTTTTGTAAAAGAAACACTTTTAAATCTTAAATCACACGTCGATCACAACACATTAGTAGTGGGAGACTTCAACACCCCACTCACAACAATGGACAGATCATCAAGACTGAGGCCAAACAGAGAAATATTGAGTCTAACAGAGGTCATGAAACAAATGGACCTAACAGATATCTACAGAACGTTTCACCCAAACACAAAGGAATACACCGTTTTCTCAGTGTATTGAGAAATGGAACCTTCTCCAAAATCGACCACATAGTTGGACACAAAGATAGTCTCAATAGATACAAGAAAATTGAAATAACACCTTGTATCTTATCAGACCACCACAGAATAAAGCTGGTCTTCAACAGCAAAAGAATCAACAGAAAGCCTACACACACATGGAAATTGAACAGCTCCTTACTGGATGACCACTGGGTCAGGGAAGAAATAAAGAAGGAAATCAAAGACTTCTTAAAATCCAACGAAAATGAAGACACATCATACCCAAAACTATGGGATACAATGAAAGCTGTGCTACGAGGAAAGTTCATAGCACTAAGTGCCTTCAAAAAGAAAATTGTGACAGCTCATATTAGTGAATTAACATCTAAGCTGGGTGAATTGGAAAAAAAAAAGAAGCAAACACGCCCAAGAGGAGCAGAAGGCAGGAAATCATCAAACTTAGGGCTGAAATCAACAACTTAGAATCAAAAAGAACTATACAAAGAATCAATGAAACCAAGAGTTGGTTCTTTGAGAAAATCAACAAAATAGACAGACCCCTAGCCAAATTAACTAAAAGGCAAAGGGAAAGAACCCAAATCAACAAAATCAGAAATGAAAAGGGAGAAATAACAACAGACATTGAGGAGATCCAGAAAATATTCGGGTCCTATTTAAAAATCTATTCTCCACCAAATTTGAAAACCTAAGTGAAATGGACAATTTCCTCGATGAATTGCACCTACCAAAACTAAATCAAAATCAGATTAACAGCTTAAACAGCCCAATAACCCCTAAGGAAATAGAAACAGTCATTAATAATCTCCCAACCAAAAAAAGCCCAGGGCCAGATGGCTTTAGCACAGAATTTACCAGACATTCAAAGAGGAACTAACACCATTACTCTTCAAACTCTTCCACCACATAGAAATAGAAAGAACACTGCCAAACTCATTCTATGAGGCCACTGTCATTCTGATTCCTAAACCACACAAAGACCCAACAAAGAAAGAGAACTTCAGACCAATCTCCCTCATGAACATAGATGAAAAGATACTTAATAAAATACTAGCAAACCGAATTCAAGAACACATCAAAAATATCATATATCATGATCAAGTAGGCTTCATCCCAGGAATGCAGGGATGGCTGGTTCAATATACGAAAGTCTATCAATGTAATTCACCATATAAACAAGATGAAAGAAAAAAACCACATGATAATCTCGCTAGATGCAGAAAAAGCATTTGACAAAATCCAACACCCCTTCATGCTAAAAGTTCTGGAGAGAACGGGCATACAAGGACCTTACCTAGAAATAATAAAGGCAAAATACAGCAAGCCAGGTGCCAACATCAAATTAAATGGAGAGAAGCTTGAAGCATTTCCTCTAAACTCAGGGACAAGACAAGGATGTCCACTTTCACCATATCTCTTCAATATAGTACTTGAAGTTCTTGCTAGAGCAATAAGACAACTAAAGGAAATCAAAGGGATAAACATTGGAAATGAAGAAGTCAAATTATCCCTATTCGCAGATGATATGTTAGTATACATAAGCGACCTCAAAAACTCCACCAAAGAACTCTTACAGCTGATAAACAACTTCAGTAAGGTGGCTGGATACAAAATTAACTCAAAAAAATCAGAAGCCCTGCTTTATACAACAAACAAGCATACCGAGAAAGAAATAAGGGAAACAACCCCCTTCACAATAGCCACAAACAATATAAAATACCTGGGGGTAACTCTAACCAAGCAAGTAAAGGACCTATACAAAAAGAACTTCAAGCCCCTGAAGAAAGAAATGGAAGAGGCATTTAGAAGATGGAAAGATCTCCCATGCTCATGGATAGGTAGGATCAACATAATAAAAATGGCTATTCTACCAAAAGCAATATACAGATTCAATGCAATTCCTATCAAAATACCAACACAATTCTTTATAGACCTGAAAAAAAAGCTATACTCAACTTCATATGGAACAACAAAAAGCCCAGAATAGCTAAATCAATCCTGTAAAATAAAAAAGCATCGGGAGGTATCACCATCCCAGATTTCAAGCTGTACTACAGAGCAATAATAATAAAAACAGCATGGTACTGGTATAGAAACAGACCAATGGATCAATGGAATCGAACTGAAGACCCAAACATGGACCCACACACCTATGGCCACTAATCTTTGACAAAGAAGCCAAAACCGCACAATGGAAGAAGGACAGCATCTTCAACAAATGGTGCTGGTCCAACTGGATGTCCACTGGCAAAAGAATGAAATTAAACCCATAGCTATCACCTTGTACAAAACTTAATTCCAAGTGGATCAAAGACCTTAACATAAGGCCGGCCGCACTAAAGATACGAGAAGAAAAAGTAGGAGAAACCCTCGAACTCATTGGCACAGGTGACAACTTCCTGAACAGAACACCAACAGCCCAGGACCTGTAATCAATAAATGGGACCTCATGAAACTGAAAAGCTTCTGTAAGGCAAAAGACACAGTCATTAGAACAAAATGGCAACCAACAGACTGGGAGAAAATCTTCACCAACCCCACATCTGATAGAGGGCTATTATCTAAAATCTACAAAGAACTCAAGAAACTAAATGCCAAGAAACCAAATAATCCAATCAAAAAATGGGAGATGGAGCTAAATAGAGAATTCACAAAGGAGGAATCCCTAATGGCCTGGAGTCACTTGAAGAAATGCTCAACATCCTTAATCATCAGAGAAATGCAACTCAAGACGACCCTGAGATTCCATCTCACACCTGTCAGAGTGGCTAAGATAAAGAGCTCAAATGACAGCACATGATGGCGAGGGTGTGGAGAAATGGGAACCCTACTCCATTGCTGGTGGGAGTGCAGGCTTGTGCAACCACTATGGAGGTCTGTCTGGAGATATCTTAGAAACCTTGGAATAACTTTGCCTCAGGACCCAGCCATACCACTTCTGGGTATACACCCAAAGGACACCTCACGGAGACATAGGGAAGTCTCCTCATCTATGCTCATGACAGCCTTATTTGTAATAGCTAGAAACTGGAAACAACCCAGATGTCCCTCAACTGAAGAATGGATTAAAAAATTGTGGTACATCTATACAATGGAATATTACTCAGCTATAAGAAACAATGAAATCATGCAATTTGCAACCAAATGGATGGATCTAGAGAAGCTCATCCTGAGTGAGCTAACCCAGACTCAGAAGGATGGACACGGCATCTATTCACTTATAGTAGGATTTTAGCTATATCGTACAGGATATCTGTACTACAACCAACACACCAAAAGGAACACGGACATAAACTTTTTTTTTTCATTTCTTTTTCTTTTTCCTCTCTTTTTTTGTTGTTGTTCTTTGTTTTTGTGGGTTTGTGTGTCTGTGGGTCTTTTTTTTAGTTTTCCCCCCATAGCAAGGAGACACCTTTCACTGGCAGTACTGCCTCGTAGGCCCCTGGTGCATGAACAGGCTCTTGGTCCTCATATGACTCCTGATCTGTGGTGAGAGACTGTTATGCAGGGACACTCCACCCCAGAGGATCAAGACAGAAGGGTCAGGGGGTAGAGCATGGGAGGGTGGGGCTGGGAAGCAGAAAAAGAGGACAATATGTTAAGGATGTAACCTGTAGCAACAAACAAATAAACTTATTAATTAAAAAAAAGCAGGTAACAACGTTAAAACACTATAAATAAAATAAAGGATACAGCCGTTCAACCTGGTTTTATAAACCTCCAACTGTTGAAAAAACGTAGAGCTAAGGTAAAATACAGGAGAAATGTGGTGTTAACCCATGCCTTTAACTTCAGCAGAGACGGGAGGAGCACCATAGAGTTAGTGAACTTATAAATTCTAGAGTTACACGGAACAGGGTGGTGAGGGTACACACCCTTAATCCCATTATTCAAGAAGAGTACACCCTTAACCCCAACACACTAGAGACAGAAACAGGCAGATCTCAGAGCTCAAGGTCAGCCTGATACAAAACAAACTCTAAATAGAGAAAAACTTCGATCCAGGAGTGGTGGAACACATCTTTAATCCCTTCAGATGGGAACCACAGGTCTCTGATCCCAATAATTAGAATGCAGAGACACACACATAGGATTTGGAAGGACCTAAGTTTAAAAGCTACTTACAAAAGGCCCACTCAATACAAACAAATTGTCCTTCGAGATCTCAAAATATATACACTAAAGCTGGTTTAGCTCCAAAATAACAAAATAATTTCTTCTTTAAACCAGATTGAAAGATAACACTTTATATATTGTCAAAAAACCAAATTTGCTTCAGGAGAAATATTACCTACCCCCCCAAAAAAAAGAGGGTGATTGTCCCTGAGTGAGGATTAGGGCAGGGCTCTGTTCTTATCTTTCCACGAGAATCAAAGCATCCATTCAAGGAACCCAGGGACAACTGGACAACGGAAACCTCAGCAGAAAACAGAATCAGACACCAAAAGAAGATGAGTGACCCACATGATTCAGCCTGACAGACTCCCTCAATAGCTGTCTCCATCAAAAGCCTACAACCACAACAACTCCATATTGCTAAGACCATTCAACTCTACACAATGCCCCAGCCAGAACCTCAGTAAAGCCTGGAAGTTCAGCTTCTGCCTACAAACTCCTTAGGACATCTAAACAGCTGAGAACAGAAGGACTGAACATAAAAGGATTGTACTAACATTTTTAACCATTTTTCCATTTTGGTTCGGGCCCCAAACAGGTTTACTATGACCCAAATCAGCAGGAAGTCATTTTAAGAGAGCGATGTCCCATACCCAGAGGGTGGGGAGGGTGTTTCTCCGCCCCCCCCCCCCATTTTTGGTTATTTGAAGGACAACTGAAAACTCTGTTATTTAGGGGAAGTGATTACAAGTTGTTAAATGGTCCTGTTTAATGAGTTTTGGAGGTTAGACGCAGGGTATTCCTTCTTTCCCTTTTCTGTATCCTTCTTTATCTCCTATGTAGGAATGCACAGACGTGAGAAAAATTGAGACATAGACATAGCACAGGAAGGACCAAGAAGAAGGGTCAGATTATTGAATATGCCCTTATACCTTTGTATATTGATACAAAATTAGTAGTATATTTGGCTAAAGTGGTATTGACCATTGTTTATTGTGCAAAAATAAGATTGTATTGGACTACGTCGGTATTGATATTTGTATATTGATACAAAATTAAGATTATAGTTGGCCACAATGGTATTGACCCTTGTATATGGACGCAATATTAAGGTCTTATTGGGCCACATAGGCATTGATCTTTGCATATTGATACAAAATTAAGAGTATATTTAGCCACATTTGAATAGATCTTTGTATATTGATACAAAATTAAAGGTAACGCTTCCTAATGGTATCGTACCTAGAGATACTTAAAAATGAAATGTGAAGCTCTGGCCTCTTGATACCAACCGTCTTAAACTGTTTAGGATAGTTAAGAAAAACAAACTCCTAGTCATGCATGCATGTCACCTTGTTAGCTACTATGACAGTCTATCACAGATATTCTCTAAGCTACTCAGTAATCAAGTTGCTAAGAGACAAGCAACATTTGCTTATCTAAATACAAGAGATAGATAGGGCATCTTCAAAAACCCCAAGAGATCTGCAGATTATGGCACTCAAAGATGTGGTCTTAAATTAAGATTTTTTTTGATATCGTGACATATCAGCTCCTGACAGCACCCCCTATTTTACTCCAAGTAGAAGATAAGCATCGAAGAATCTCCAGTGTGAGATGGTTGAATAAGTGGCAAGCCTATCTCTTGGCATGTAAAAACTCCTTGCTTCAACTGCAGACAGACTGCTGTCCAAAAAGGACAAAACTTGGTAGTAGGGAAGTCGACAGCCTAGCTCTGCCAAGACAGGGTAGGTTAGTCCTTCACAATCCCTGCTCTACAATAAATGTCTGTCAGAGAAATAGGACCAAAAGTCTGAAGACTGATGCTGGAATATATGGAGAGAAAATGGGAACTGTCCAGGTAGTCACTGGTTTGTCATTTCTTAGTATTGGAAGCTGTAGGCCTTGCACTTCCTATATAATCAGATATATTTATCCTTCTCAGCTCTCTGAGGTGGTTGAAGAATAGACAGCTTGAGTCTCATAGCTAAATTTAGAGTTGTTTAGGAATCAAGAGGGCGTTCTAGATCTAAGAAGATGGTTATATTAGTGATGCAAGTTAGTATGAAAGCTAAGTCAGTTATAGAACTTTAAACTCATGGAGATGGTTAGAAGGTAGAAGGTTAAAGTCAGGGGCCAAATATGTATGAACTAGACATTGGGAAGGTATACTGGGCCATTTAACTCTCATAAATATGGCATATTTAATTCTGCTGTTTTGTATAGAATTTACTGTTATAAGAGAAAGAACCATTTGTTGGATTGAAAAGGGAAGCTGTTGGGGGGGGAAGAGGGTGGAAGGGTGGCACAGGAAGGGGGAATAGGGAAGGGTTTGTGACTGAGATGTAACTTGAAGAAAAAAAAATAAAGTACTTATATAAAAAAAACTTTAAAAAAAAAGAAAGTACAGCAACATGGAGGGATGAAAAGAAACACATATTGTGAGAGAAGGATAAGGGAACGAGTCTGTAAAACAGTTTCTGAAAAGTTTATATTTATTCAAAAAGTATTCAAATTGTTCCATAGAGAAAATGCACAGATTTTGCACCCAAAATGATTGCATTCACTATAGTTGGAAACTTAAAAATGCTAGTGTCACCGAAGAGAAAATCATCAATGCTCAGTCTAAAACAGCAGTTCTCAACCTGTGGGGTCAAATGACCCTTTAACAGGGTTCACCTAAGACCATCTGTATATCAGATATTTACATTACATATAGCATGTAACATGCACATATACATATAAAAGTAGCAAAATCACATTTATGAAGTAGCAATGAAAACAGTTTTATGGTTGGGGGTCAACCACAAAAGGAGGAACTGTATTAAGGGTTCGCCACGTAGGAAAGTTGAGAACCACTGGTTTAAAAGAAGTAAATGTTGGCTTTAAAGGGGAATCATCATGTTTTGCTTCTCTGTATGCTGAATTTTAACCATAGGACAGTGATTAGGTAAATCAAAAATATGAAATTAGCCTTTGGGAAGAATAGTTGCTAACAAAGCCCTTTTGCCAGCTTGATAAAGAGCAACTGCTAGAGGTGATCTTCTGGAAGGAAATGCTTACTTTGTTTTCTCTATAAATACCAATGAAATTTGGGGAAAACATTTCAGAAAAACTATTCACTTTGAAAAAATGAGGGTGTGGTGATTACCCCATCAAAAAATGGAGTGATGCCACAATCCAAGGTCATGTTCTTGTTAACACTGGATGCCATATCAGATAGATTTATCCAAGACTAAAGTTTACTGCATCTTCAAAGCTTGCTCAAGTTTTATCTTCACTCAGTGGAGAAACAGGTGATGCATGCATGTCCACTCCAGACAGGTTTTAAGACAGCATCACATATGGTATACAGAAAAATGTCAAATGAACTGTAAACTTCAATAATTCTCAAGCAGCTGGCCTGGGAAGGCTCATTCCCTGGCAAGGTCTGAAGGCCTTGACAATAGCATGGTGGCAGCTGCTGAAAGGCTGATTACAACTTTTGTATAAAATGGCCAGCCCTGAAAGCGGTATTTCTCAATATATCTTCGGTGATGGGCATTTTGTTTGTCTTTGTCTTGCTTGCTTGTTCTTAGGATTCAGGCCACCATAGACCAGTCCAGCTGATGTGATTAGTATATAACTTAAACTACCTGCATAACAAGACTTTTCCCCAGGAAGATGCACATAAGTGCCCATTTGCCACAGTTAGGACACCATTCAAGCAAAGAAACAATTCCATCCCGAGATGGTTGGGTGAATCACGAGTTTATTAGGGTGCTTTGCAGGAGAGTAGGTGAAAGTTTACTTACAGGAGCATGGGTGAGCCTTTGGCAGCTTCATCATTGAAAATCCTTACCCCATCATGAGTCACAATTCACAAAACCACATTTCTAGAGCCATCCCTCATCTTCACGCAGTCAGCCTTATACCTCTCACGTATTCTAGCCCATCAGTTCTTAACCTTTGGGTCGTGCCTCCTTTGGAGGTCAAATGTCCCTTTTACAGAGGTCATCTAAGACCTCAGGAAACACAGATATTCACACTATGATTTATGACAGTAGCAAAATTACAGTTGCGAAGTAGCAATGAAACTGATTTTCATGGTTGGGTGTCACCTCAACATGAGGAACTGCATTAAAGGGCTGTAGCGTTAGAAGGTGGAGAGTCACTGTTCTAGCCCCCCTAAGTCCCAGACCACATGCAGCTGTGTCGTGGGAAATTTATCTGCATCTAGGATGGGGATGGGGGAATGATCTCAGTGAGGGTCTAACAACCCTTTCATACCTTCCTTCTAGGAGGGATTGTTAATGAGGCCAGATCTTGAAGATCCCGTGTAGATAATCAGAGCTGTTCTGATTTTAGACGACAATGGCTGTGTCATGCCCAGAGGACCGAGTTCTACTGCAATCTACAACTCACAGTGAGCAGAGCACCACTACCGAGCTGGCCTGTACCCTAATCAGTGAGTCACTGATCTCCTGCTAGTGTTTCATATCTACATCAAATCACTCTAAAATTGTCACAACGCTCAGTTCCTATTCTCATCCTACTGGCAGCTGGAGATCATTCTCTTGATGATGCTGGCCTCCAGGTGTCACTTTGGGAAGTATGGCACAGAAGATAAGCATTGGTCTGAATCACTCTCAGAAGCCATGAGGTGATTAGAAGAGACCAGAGACTGGGGACAGCAAAGGTCCTCTATAAAAGATGACATGATAGGTGAGCCAACCCTTCCTACCAGCAGAGTCACACAGAAGGCCTGCGAGGTACTCTCTGAAGCTTCACTTAAAGTAAACATCATCTCCAGCCTGCAGCAAACACTCTCCATGAATCTGCAAACAGCCCCATAACTAAATCTACAAGGAAGTGAAGTGTGAAATGTTAGGCTCACCAACTGTCACTTCAAGCTGACATGACCTGTCCCCTAAAAGGAACAAAGATCCTCCTAAATCCTAGGAATACTTGAGAAGAAAACCAAAGATATTTTAAGACAGTTTTTCACGTGTTTACTCACATCTGAAAATGGCATGCATGTTATAACCAGTTGTTATATCTCGTATGACAACAGAACAACAGCTTAATGACAACATTCCAGCATTTTGCCCTCAAATCATTTAAATTAGTTTTAAATTAGTTTTCTCTAATGGAAGAGTTTTTAGGAAGAGATGTAATGCCACTGCAAATAACAAGTCTGCGACTCATTTCCTGAAGCAGTCCAGTTTTAAGGAAAGTTTTGTTCCATCAGAATAAAGAACATGGGAATTGATTAGCCAATTTAACAGATTCGAATATATTCATTCAAACATTTATGTTATGAATATATATGTGAATATATATATTCAAATGTATGTATGTATGTATTTGCATATATATCTCAACATTTACTTATTTCAAAATATTTAATTGAGAAATTATAATATTTACTGTATATCATGTAATCATTAAGTAGATGTAAACATTGTGGAATCACTCTTGCAACCAACTAATGCACACACCCATAACTACCCATAGTTCCCACTTTGTGTGTCTGGATGTACACACACAATCCACATGTGAGGTGAGGACACTTTAAAAAGAAAACTGCTCTCCTCTCAAATTTCAACAAAACAATATAGCATCACTAACCATAGTCTCTGTGTGGTACATGAGATCCCAGGACTTGCACATTTGCTGACAGGAGGTTTTTGTATGTTGACCTACATCTCCCAGTATTTAGTAGAATCCTGCTCTTCCAAGTATATAAGGTACTCAATTTTTTTTCATTAATTGTTTTTTATTTATTTACTTTGCATCCTGATTGGAGCTTCCCCTCCTTACTCTCTTCCCTATCCCTCCCTCTTGGCTCCTCTCCCTCACTGCCCCCCTCCCTTTCTCCTCAGAGAAGGAGAGACCTCCCATGGATAACAACCTGCCTTGGCATATCAAGTTGTAGTAGCACTGGGTACATCTTTTTCTTTTCTTTTTTTTTAATTAATAAATTTATTTATTTGTTGCTTCAGGTTACATCTCCATCATATTGTCCTCTTTCCCCCCTTCCCAGTTCCACCCTCCCATCCTCTACCCCCTAATCCTTCCCTCTTGCTCCTCTGGAGTGTAGTGTCCCTACATAACAGTCCCTCGTCCCAGTTCAGAAGTCATATAAAGGCCAAGAGGCTCTTCGTACACTGGGGGCCTACAAGGAAGTACAACTAGTGAAAGGTGTCTACTTGCTAGGAAGGGAAAACTAAAAAACAGACAAACAAACACACAAACCAACAAAAACTAACAACAACAAAAAAAGAAAGGAAAAAGAAAAGGGGGGAAAAAAGTCTATGTCCATATTCCCTTTGGTGTGTTGGTTGTAGTACAGATATCCTGTAGTATATAGCTAAAATCCAACTATAAGTGAATAGATGCCATGTGCATCCTTCTGAGTCTGGGTTACCTCACTCAGGATGAGCTTCTCTAGTTCCATCCATTTGGCTGCAAATTGCATAATTTCATTGTTTCTGATAGCTAAGTAATATTCCATTGTATAGATGTACCACAGTTTTTTAATCCATTCTTCAGTTGAGGGACATCTGGGTTGTTTCCAGTTTCTAGCTATTACAAATAAGGCTGCTATGAACATAGATGAGGAGACTTCCTTATGATCCCGTGAGGAGTCATTTGGATGTATACCCAGAAGTGGTATGGCTGGGTCCTGAGGCAAAGCTATTCCAAGATTTCAAAGATATCGCCATACTGACCTCCATAGTGGTTGCACAAGTCTGCACTCCCACCAGTAATGGAGTAGGGTTCCCCTTTCTCCACACCCTCGCCAGCATGTGCTGTCATTTGAGCTTTTGATCTTAGCCATTCTGACAGGTGTGAGATGGAATCTCAGAGTCATCTTGAGTTGCATTTCTCTGATGATTAAGGATGTTAAGCATTTCCTCAGGTGTCTCTCGGCCATTAGGGATTTGTCCTTTGTGAATTCTCTATTTAGCTCTGTCCCCCAATTTTGATTGGATTATTTGGTTTCTTGGCATTTAATTTCTTGAGTTCTTTGTAGATTTTGGATATTAGCCCTCTGTCGGAAGTAGGGTTGATGAAAATTTTTTCCCAGTCAGTACGCTGCTGTTTTGTTTGAATGACAGTGTCTTTTGCCTTACAGAAGCTTTTCAGTTTCATGAGGTCCCATTTATTGATTGTTGGTCTCAGGTCCTGAGCTGTTGGTGTTCTATTCAGGAAGTTGTCACCTGTGCCAATGAGTTCGAGAGGTTTTCCCACTTTTTCTTCTAGTAGATTTAGTGTGACCAGCCTTATGTTAAGGTCTTTGATCCACTTGGATTTAAGTTTGGTACAAGGTGATAAGTATGGGTCTAATTTCATTCTTTTGCAAGTGGACATCCAGTTGGACCAGCACCATTTGTTGAAGATTCTGTCCTTCTTCCATTGTGCGGTTTTGGCTTCTTTGTCAAAAATTAGGTGGCCATAGGTTTGTGGGTCCATTTCTATGTCTTCAATTCGATTCCATTGATCTACTGGTCTGTTTCTGTACCAATACCATGCTGTTTTTACTATTATTGCTCTGTAGTACAGCTTGAAATCTGGGATGGTGATACCTCCAGATGTTTTCTTATTGTACAGGATTGATTTAGCTATTCTGGGTTTTTTGTTGTTCCATATGAAATTGGGAATAGCTCTTTCCAGGTCTATAAAGAATTGTGTTGGTATTTTGATAGGAATTGCATTGAATCTATATATTGCTTTTGGTAGGATGGCCATTTTTATTATGTTGATCCTACCTATCCATGAGCATGGGAGGTCTTTCCATCTTCTAAAGGTCTCTTCCATTTCTTTCTTCAGGGGCTTGAAGTTCTTGTTGTACAGGTCCTTTACTTGCTTGGTTAGAGTTACCCCCAGGTATTTTATATTGTTTGTGGCTATTGTGAAGGGGGTTGTTTCCCTTATTTCTTTCTCAGCCCATTTGTTTGTTGTATAAAGAAGGGCTTCTGATTTTTTTTTTTTGAGTTAATTTTGTATCCAACCACCTTGCTGAAGGTGTTTATCAGCTGTAAGAGTTCTCTGGTGGAATTTTTGGGGTCGCTTATGTATATTATCATATCATCTGCAAATAGGGATAATTTGACTTCTTCGTTTCCAATTTGTATCCCCTTGATCTCTTTTAGTTGTCTTATTGCTCTAGCAAGAGCTTCAAGTACTATAGTGAAGAGATATGGTGAAAGTGGACATCCTTGTCTTGTCCCTGAATTTAGAGGAAATGCTTCCAGTTTCTCTCCATTTAGTTTGATGTTGGCCACCGGCTTGCTGTATATCGCCTTTATTATTGCTAAGTACAGTCCTTGTATGCCCGTTCTCTCCAGAACTTTTAGCATGAAGGGGTGTTGGATTTTGTCAAATGCTTTTTCTGCATCTAGTGAGATTATCATGTGTTTTTTTTTTTCTTTCATCTTGTTTATATGGTGAATTACATTGATAGACTTTCGTATGTTGAACCATCCCTGCATTCCTGGGATGAAGCCTACTTGCTCATGGTGTATGATACTTTTGATGTGTTCTTGAATTAGGTTTGCTAGTATTTTATTAAGTATTTTTGCATCTATGTTCATCAGGGAGATTGGTCTGAAGTTCTCTTTCTTTGTTGGGTCTTTGTGTGGTTTAGGGTGACTGTTGCCTCATAGAATGAGTTTGGCAGTGTTCTTTCTGATTCTATTTGGTGGAAGAGTTTGAAGAGTATTGGTTTTAGCTCCTCTTTGAAGGTCCGGTAGAATTCCGTGCTAAAGCCATCTGGCCCTGGGCTTTTTTTTGGTTGGGAGATTTTTAATGACTGTTTCTATTTCCTTAGGGGTTATTGGGCTGTTTAATCTGTTAATCTGATCTTGATTTAGTTTTGGTAGGTGGAATCTATCGAGAAAATTGTCCATTTCGCTTAGGTTTTCAAATTTGGTGGAATATAGATTTTTTAAAGTGAGACTCAAATATTCTCTGGATCTCCTCAACGTCTGTTGTTATTTCTCCCTTTTCATTTCTGATTTTGTTGATTTGGGTTTTTTTCCCTCTGCCTTTTAGTTAATTTAGCTAAGGGTTTGTCTATTTTGTTGATTTTCTCAAAGAACCAACTCTTGGTTTCATTGATTCTTTGTATAGTTCTTTTTGTTTCTAAGTTGTTGATTTCAGCCCTAAGTTTGATGATTTCCTACCTTCTGCTCCTCTTGGGAGTGTTTGCTTCTTTTTTTTTTTTTTCCAATTCACCCAGTTTAGCTGTTAATTCGCTAATATGAGTTGTCACAATTTTCTTTTTGAAGGCACTTAGTGCTATGAACTTTCCTCGTAGCACAGCTTTCATTGTGTCCCATAGGTTTGGGTATGTTGTACCTTCATTGTCGTTGGATTTTAAGAAGTCTTTGATTTCCTTCTTTATTTCTTCCCTGACCCAGTAGTCATCCAGTAAAGAGTTGTTCAATTTCCATGTGTGTGTAGGCTTTCTGTTATTTATGTTGTTGTTGAAGTCCAGCTTTATTCCATGGTGGTCTGATAAGATACAAGGGGTTATTTCAATTTTCTTGTATCTGTTGAGACTATCTTTGTGTCCAACTATATGGTCGATTTTGGAGAAGGTTCGGTGAGGTGCTCAGAAGAAGGTGTATTCCTTTGTGTTTGGGTGAAACGTTTTTTAGATATCTGTTAGGTCCGTTTGGTTCATGATCTCTGTTAGACTCAATATTTCTCTGTTTGGCTTCAGTCTTGATGATCTGTCCATTGTAGTGAGTGGGGTGTTGAAATCTCCCACTACTAATGTATTGTGATCCACATATGATTTAAGTTTTAGAAGCGTTTCTTTTACAAATGTAGGTGCATCTTTTTCTATTGAGGCTAAACAATGCTCCCTAGTTATGGGAAAGGGATCCAAAGGCAGGCAACAGAGTCAAAGACAGCACCTACTCCTGCTGTTAGAGGTCCCACATGAGGACCAAGCTGCGCTTCTATTACATGTGTGTAGTAGGCCTAGGTCCACTGCATGCATGCTCTCTGGTTGGTGGTTCAGTCTCTGTAAGCCCCTATGAGCCCAAGTTAGTTGATTCTGTAGGATTTCTTGTGGTTGTCCTTGACCTCTTGTTTTAATTGCCTGTTCATCAGCTTAAGCTTTATAAGAAAGCTCTGTGGTTGGCACTCATTTTATAGATCAAGAAAGAGGGGTTCAGAAGACTGAAGGAGTATTGCCCAAGATCAAATAGCTTGGAACTTTCAAAGACAGCCAGGATTTGAAGCAGTGTAGATTGCTAATGTCTAATAAAGCAATCCATCAAAGTCAAACCATTGCTTCCTGGAATAAGGGAGATTTGTTCTTTGAATAGAGTCTCTATTTGTGAGGATGGAAGGTCTCGTTTAAGGCAGGTATTCCAACTCAGGAGGCCTGGCTCTAATTGAACTAGTTCCTGATATAATAGTTTAAGATTGATAAGATACCATAGAAAATATTTCCATGAAGGGGTAACATTGGCCTCCTGAGTCTGATGTAACCAGTTCCCTGGAATGGGGCTATTTACACTAACAAGAGTGAGTTGTTTTTTATTTTGGTTTTTTGGGGGTTTTGTTTATTTGTCTGTTTGTTTGTCTGTTTTTAATTTAGATAAATGGATTTTTCAGAAAGTTCCTTAACCAAATAATGATTACTTGCAGTATCATGTTCCTGGTCAAGAGTTTCGTGGAAGAAGGTCACATGGCTCCAGAGAGTGATCTGAGTGACAGGCACACATGCATTTCAGTTCTTGGCTACCCAGTGTCTCAAGCTCTCACTTCCCCTTTCGAAGGGCTTCAAGCATTTGATGGACTAGGGTGTGTGAACACGCCTCATCAACTGTGAAGCCCCATGTCTGTGTTGTTAATAGTACAGTCCCCACAGTTCCTGGCTTTTGGAAGGCTAACTACTTGTTCCAGAGCTTAATGACATGGTTGAGAAAAGCCACTGAGCTTAGTGGTTCTCTGAGGCAAAGCTCACCTTGAGTTAATCAGAAAGCAAGCTTGACAAAGGGATCAAAGAACAGGTTGGCACCAGCACAACCAAAACATTCTCTGCATTCCTGAGGAAATGAAAACCCAGCTGTGAATTTATTGACTCTCCCTTAAGAAGTTCTAATGGAATAAATTTTGCTTTCTTGGTGCCTGCTAATTAGACAATTATTTAACTCTGTTTCTTTTTTTAATGACTCTCTGCTGTTGTTTGAAGACTTCTGTCTATTATTTGTAATAAAAACCTCTGTCACATTTTTGCCTCATTATCCTTAACAAATAGTGCGTTCCCCAGCCCCAATCCCTGGCTCCCTGAGTTCTCCCTCCCCCTGCACCTCCTGAGTCTAAAGCTCCCAGAGTTTCAAAGACCAGCTGTTATCATTTTGTTGACTGAGATTTTTTAGAAACTTCTAACACAGGCACAAGGCTCCATGGGGGGCTGTTGAATTAAATATCAGCTCTTCAAACAGGAATTAGCTCAGAGAACAAAAGCAGCAGGAATACAAGGGACAAACATGGGCAAATACTGCAGTCCTCCCACTCAGTGACTGCGAAGCTGGGCCTCTCTCTGGGCCTTCGATTTCACACTGAGTTCCTGGGCCATGACTGCACTTAGCCTCAGGGAATTGGCAATGTTCTTCCTAGGACTGGAGACCAAGCTTAGCCCAATCCTAGGTCATTCATTAGTTCATCCAATGTGAGTCCGTTTTACTTGGGCATCTCAAAGGATCTTCTACGAGGCTGCTATTTCTTCAGTAGGGAAAACAGTAAAATAAAGGTAGTAAATATTTGTTGAGTCCTGTTATATGCCAAAGTCTGCCTGCAAGGAAGTTACTATGTCATCATTCTCACTTGATAGCAACCCTAGAGAGACTAAGTCCTTGTTACTCAAAGGATGGCCATGACTGGCTCCTTGGAAATATAGTTAATATAGTTCTTTGCTGAGGATAGATATGCTTGATTTATTGCTCTGTTGTCTTTGAAATTCTTAATTATTTTGTCTATCAACTTGTATTTAGTGAATGAAGTCCAAAGGGACATAGAACATGTGCAGAAGGAAAAGAAATTTAAGCATCATGTATGGATATTTATAACCAGTTCATATCTAGCATTTGTGATGTTCATAAGCACAGAGTGGGGCAGTTGGTATGAAGTTCACAGAGACTCAAAGCAAAACAAGCTAAGAGTGCTGCTAGAGTCCTCACAACATCTACTGAGCACAGAAGAAAAACACAGCAATCTAGGAAAACAAACTTCTGAGATAACCTTGCATCCCTCTGCCAGCAGCCACTTAAGGTTGAAGATGACTTAGACGAAAAGAGAGGTAAAGCAACAGCCTGCAGCTCATTTTCCTTCCATCGCTTCCTTGCTCCTTTAAATCACTGAATCCAAGGGTAGAGGGTATTGTAGACAGTGTGTATCAAGAAATCAAAGGCGTTGGATTAGTTTTCTGGAGCAATACCACTATCCTGGTATGAATGAAATATATACAGATAGATGCACTGGCTCTGGTATTACCTGTGAATTCACTGGCCTTGTATTTATCTTTTTTTTTAAGGTTTTTAGAGACAGGGTTTCTCTGTGTATCCTTGGCTGTCCTGGACTCATTTTGTAGACCAGGCTGGCCTTGAACTCACAGAGATCTGCCTGCCTCTGCCTCCTGAGTGCTGGGATTAAAGGCGTGCACCACCACACCCAGCAATTACAGAGAAGCTGTGAACTGCCATGTAGGTGCTGGGAGTTGAACCCGGATCCTTTGGAAGAGCAGCCAGTGCTCTTAACTGCTGAGCCATCTCTCCAGTCCTTGTATTTATCTTTGAAAGTGACATTGTACAACATAAATGACAAATTTGTAAGCAGCCCAAAACTTCTGTTTCTTTATTTACCACAGCTTTACATAAGAAAATACACCATGAAGAGCTGTGAGTGTGACTGTGGGAGAAGAGAAAAGTTTATCAGAAATGATTCTCCCATCTTCTGGAAGAGGAGGCTCTACATTTTGGGGTTACCTTAACCCTGTAGCTCCCACATTCTTGCACCATTAGTGTGGCTCTGCAGCTCTTGAGAAATGGTGAATCCCAAAACCCTCCCCGGGTCCCTTAAACCAGAATCTCCATTTCAGTGCAACTGTCACTGGGAGCGTCCTATGCACGCTCTAGTTGGAGATGCACAAGGTTAGAGCATGCCACCCATGATTTGCCTTCCATCAGAGGATTTCAGATCCAAACCCCAGCAGTCTGACTTGAACAGAAGTGAGAAATGATTCCACTCCACCGTGGGGCTGGGAAGTCAAATCTCTCTTACCCCCAATTTGCAGAGGTAAAAACAGCTTAGAGAGGTCATGCACTTGCCCAGCGGAGTAAGTTGTCAGCTAATGAGCCATAAAATAGGAACTACAAGCAAACTGTGCCTGGTCACAAACCTAAGGTTTTTGTTGAAATCAAAAGTTTCCAAACACACATGAGCAGAAGAAATGACTAGAGAAAGATTGTTGAGTGAAGATTCCTGGGCCCCCCACATACAATGCCAAAGTCTTCTAGGTTGAGACTTGAAAACGAATATGTTTAAGAACAACAGTTCTCAGGCCAGCAAGAAGTTCAGCAGGTAAAAGCCCTTGTGGGCAAGCCAGCTGACCTGAGGTTCGATCCCTGGAACCCACGCAAAGCGGGTAGGAGGGAACCAACTCTGCAAAATTGACCCCTGACCTCTCTACACACCAACACCACGGTGTATTCACACTCATACTCACACACATTCACACAACGATAATGCAGTTTAGACACTGGTTCCCAAACTTGTGCATACTACATACGGAGCTTGGAAAGAACGACTGACACCCAGGCCATCCCTCAACAACTGCAGAAACATTGCTAGGGCTGAGACTGAGACATCTGAGCATCTAGCTCCCTGTGAACTTCTCTTTGAAGACACCTAATTGTTCACCCAGAGTTAGGACTCTGTTTGACACCAGAACCTGTTCCCAGGGCTTCCCATCGGGCTCCTGCACACTCCAGTTAGAAAGAAGTGACTAAGAAGAAATCAAACGGGGGGGGGGGGGGTGTCTTAGGACACTGAGGTCATATCTAGAGCCAGCACAACCAAAATGCTCCACGTGTGGGAGAAAACAAAAACAAACCACTTTGTACCCAGGATCACTGGTACACATTTTGTTAACAAAGGTCTGAAACGGGGACTGGAGAAGATAGCCCAGTGGGTAGAGCAGTTGTCAGGCAAGCATGAGAACCTGAGTTCATTCCCCTGCATTCACGGTTAAAAAGCATAGTATGGTGATGCATGCTTGTGTTCAGCATTGGGGAAATGAGAGCGTCTCTTACACTCTCTGCCCACTCAACCTGGGCAAATCAGTGAGCCCCTGTCCCAGAGACGTTGGTTCAAAACACAAGGTGGACAGAGCATTAGGAACCACCTGAGGTTGTCCTCTGGCCTCTGATATGTGTATGTTCACGCACACAGTCTAAAGACCATCAAATAATTTTTAGTAACCCAAAAGCAAGAAACCTGTGCTAAATATGTATGTCTGTTTCTAAATCAACTGTTTATTCTCCCAGAACAATGTCACTCATCAGTCATTGATCTAGAACCCTTGCCAGATGCCAGATGATAAGAGAAAGCTGCTATCAGTCACTGTCAAGGAAACTCTGAATATGGCAAGTCAGGCCCTCAGAGACCTGGAGAAGCAAGAGAAGAACCAGGGGCATCTGCTGAGATCCTCATGAGCTCAAGTTTAGAAGATTCCCAGAGGTCATGATTTAAACTGTTTTTAAATCTCAAATCTGCCTACAGTGTCCAGCCTTCTACAAATATTTTCAAAGCTCATCTGGAGTGACCACCTGCATATGAATCATCTGGGTGCTGGCTTAAATTGCAACATCTCCTAATTTCAGCCCAGACCCCAAGATCACCCTCTCCTGGGGATGATGCCATTAAAGACAAGTTCCCTAATGATTTGTGTGCTCATTAAAGTTTGAAAACAGCTGTTCAGATAGTTCTATCCCAATGTAAGGCAGAGGCAAGACCACCCTAATGTCACCCTGGGGAAGTTGTGGCGGTAAAACAGCTGGCTTCTTCCCTCCCCAGAGAACAGCACACATCTACACACCACCACCTTTCCTGTCTACTGTAGACATAGTTTGAGAGTCCCAGAATTTACAATATTATCTAGGAAATAAACCCTAGACATTTTGTAACCAATATAGCCAATACAGAAGTCACCCACTCAAATATTACCCAAGAGAAATCCTGCTTTCTATCTGAACTATGCCCAACTGGTTTTCCTCCTAAGATATCTTCATGCTCCAAATTGACATCTCTTCCCACCCAAGACTTTTGTTCATCAATCTGAAAAGTTCCATGTCCTCCTCTAGCTTTCTTCTTCTTCTTCTTCTTTTTCTTCTTCTTCTTCTTCTTCTTCTTCTTCTTCTTCTTCTTCTTCTT
>CAJQZJ010031868.1:8105074-8121884 GCA_907164525.1 Lophiomys imhausi
TTCTTCTTCTTCTTCTTCTTCTTCTTCTTCTTCTTCTTCTTCTTCTTCTATTGTCTTAAAACTGTATTTGTATGTGTCTTGTATACCATGCATTATTGTTTGGGTGTAAATATTTTTAGTGCATGTAATTACAGTTGTATAACGCCTCATTGTGATTCTTAGAAAAGAGATGTGCTGAGTACTATGTGTCTCTCCTTTCTTTCCCTTTCCCTCTAAATATCTCTCTCTCTCTCCATTATTCCTAGTTTGCATTATTTTACAAAAATTCTTTTTTTCCATATTTACTTTAAACTAAAAGGGGACTATCATCTAACCTATTAGAGAGATACAAAAGATAGGAGAGAGTTTTTAAGTCCCTCTCAATGGTTACCAATAAGGTTGTTAGTAAAAAGACTATTATAAATAACAATACCTCATTAAAACCATTTCTCTTTTAAAGACATTTCCTTCCTTCTCAGGCTGAATGGCCCTGTGATGTGGGGAATACTATTTCCCAAATAAACTGATTCTGCATTCTATTTGACATATTCCTTTTTGCTTACAGAAGTGCTTCTTGTATTGTTGAAGTCATTCTCACAGAAGAAGACTGAGAATATTCCAAATAAAACTTGGAGATCATCTAGCAGGAAGTTACCTGAATTAGTAGTAAACTCTAAACATTTTATGAAAGAGAAAACAGGGGTCTAGGAGGCTTCAGAACTTGCCCAGGGACACATGCCAATTACACCCTCAGAGCTGAGTCAGTAGCCCCAGGTGCCCTGCCTCCCTGGGTAGCTCTTTCTAGTGCCCACAGGCCATGCTTCCCTATGCACAGAGAGGGACTGGGAAGTGGCTCTGGCAGCTGCCTCCTCCTCTCCAAGTCTCTGATTCCCTGAAAGCAGGGCACACAGACCCAATCTGTACTGGCACTTCAGAACTACAAAGCTTGCATTATTTAACACCAGCTTTAGCTATCAGGATGGAAAATAAACAACACTATAATAAAATCCATAAAATATACCAAATTAGATTTTTTTTTTCAGAGATGGCTCCAAGCACAAGTTGGTAATCAAAAGGTGTTCAAAAAGACTGGAAATAGTGTTTGCTGTGTGGAAATTTCCATGAATCCAGAGTATCCCTGCCCTCTATCATCTAGCTGAATTCTTTAGGAGAGAATGACTCACTGTGATTCAGAAGGGAAGGGCCATTTGCAAAAGACTGCATAGAGAGTGCTTTCTCCTCACACCCTGGAGAGCTAGCACACCTCAAGGATGAAGCCACAGCCCTCGGATTTTCACATATCCCCAGGCTAGCACCAGTCAATCCTGTGAACAAAATAGTGAGTATGCTTTCTAGCAAGATGAGAAACCTGTCAGCAACAGAATGTCAGAGGTCACGTATTGCTAGGTTTGTAGATCCATTGAAATTTAAGCTTTCCCCATCTCATGCCTTTGGCCCCAATTCAAATTTACTACCAGGTAATGCGACTCCTAAGTCACATGACTTGTAGACAAATAAAGACAGGAATTAGCATACAGTCCCCCATCAGGACTTCCATTAGTATAGTACTTAAAAAGGGGGCAGAGGGAGGTCACTTCTAGGGTCTGGGGACGCAGATCAGTTGGTAGAGTGCTTGCCTGCTCATCATGAAGCCGTAGATTTGATACTCAGCATAGCATAAAGTGGATATGGTGTCATGCACTGTAATCCCAGACTCCATTCAGGAGTTCAAGGTCATCACTAGCTAGATAAAAAGTTGAGACCCTGTCTAAAAATAAACAGACAGGAAACCTCCAACGTTTCTTGTTCAGGACTACTAAGCATAGCTCTTTTGAAACTGAGTTCCCAATGAAGTCAGTAAAGGATAGTGGTCAAGATGACACAGAAGAGATGGTCGTCAGTACAACAGTGATTTTAGGAAATTCTGAAAGAGAGAGGAAGGTAGAATGGGGAAAGATCAATCACCCACACACACAGTTGTGGTCCTAGGAAAAGCTGGAGACAATCCAAGCAAATGGGCTGTGAGAGGCAACTGGATGAATTCATTGGAGAAGTCTCGTTAGAGCCAGAGAAATGTTGACTCCTTCCCCTGGTACCCAGAACGTATGTCTGCTGGGGTAAAGCATCACCTTCCTAAAGAAAATGAACAATTGTCCGGATGCCAACAGGTGTCTTGGCAATGCAGTAAAAATGCTTTGAGTATTTCTATATTGTGTTTCAAGTGCTTGAAGGAAGTGGGGAGGAAATGAAAGACATGAAGAGGAAGAGGAAGAAGAAGAGAAGAAGGAAGGAGAAGGAGCAGAAGGAGGGAGCTGTTTTACAGATCTTTCTCCACTGGAGCAGACTAATTTCAACCCTGTGGCAGCTACAGCAGACACAAGGCCAGTTTCTCCTCAAGGAACAAATACTTCAGGCAATGGCCCAACATACTATATCTCTTCCAGACACACATCTGAATAACCAAAAGAAATCCTATAATGAAGATCAGCTAATGAACGTAGCCTTTCCCAGGACTCACAAGACAGACAAACAGAGAAAGAGAGAGGGAGAGCAAGTTAACACAGTAGCTGAATTAACCGGAACTGGAACTGCAGGGGATGCATATCAATGTGTTAATAATCTAATTAACATACTCTGAGAAATCAGAATTTAACTTCTGTAAAACAAGACATGTTGATTCAGAAGTCAAAGCAAATGAACCAAGAAATTGAAAATGTGGAGAGAAAAGTTAAATGATATGGATGGTAGAGTCAAGAAATAAAGTATCTATTCAATAAAAGCTCCAGAAGCAAAACCTAGAGACAATGTGTGTGAAGAGAGAGAGAGAGAGAGAGAGAATGTGTGTGCATGCGTATGTATGTATAAATAAAACCTTCCAAAGTTTGAGACAAACAAGAATTTTCAAAGTAAAATACTGAGCTTCAGGTACAGTGAGAGACCTGTCTCAAAAACTAAGGTGGAGAATAATCTAGGAAGACACTAGTGTTGACCTCTAACCACCAAACATAGTAACTATGACCCAGAAGACATGAAAAGACTAAAAAGTTATTAAGCAATGATCCAGTAGACCTTGACACATGGGGTAGTCAGTTACCAGTAACATTTCATTCCCTATGGCCAGGTACTAAGCTTCATGTGACAGTGGATAACTTCATGCATTCATAACACAGAAAATGCTTCTTGGGCTGAGCAAGCCATGGGGAACAAGCCAGTAAGTATCACTCCTCCATGACCTCTACATCAGCTCCTAACTCCAGGTTCCTGCCCTGTTTGAATTCCTGTCCTGACTTCCTTTGATAATAGACCATGATGTGGACATGTAAGAGAAATAAACCCACTTGTTTCCCCTCCCCTCCCAAAAAAAGAAGATGCTACTTGGAGATTTAAAATTTTTTAACATTTATTTATTTCTTCAAATTATATCACAATCATAGTCCCCTCCCCACTGCCCCTCCAGGCCCCACCCTCCTACCCTTTTCCCCTTCACCCTACTATCTGCTTTTTTTTTAATTTAAAGTGTATCATTTCCCCCCAACAGTTCCCCCTTTTAGTCTAATAAAAGGCTCTTTTTCTTGTAACAATAAATACAATACAAAACAATAAGAACAATTAGGTCACAATTATGAAAATTATAAGGTATAACATACATTACCAATGTCCAGTCAACACACATTTGTCAACTGATATTAATATTCTATTATCTATCTATCTCAATGAGTTTAAAGTTCTATACCTAACACAGTTTCCATCCTAACTTGTATTACCAACTTGAAAACATCTTCTTAGACCTAGAACATCCTTTTAATTCCTAAAACAATTTAAAACTTAACTGTGAGACTGTAACTATCTAGTCTTCAACCACATCAGAGACCTGAGAAGGATAAATATATCTGATTATACAAGAAGTGCAGAGCCAGTAGCTTCCAAAACTAATACAGACACCTGGCTGCCTAGACAATCTTCAATTTCTCTCAATACATTGGAGCATCTATCTTCAGCTTTTGCCCCAGTATCTCTGACAGACATTAATTGTGAAGTAGGAATTATGAAGGACTTGCCTACCCTGTTTTGGCAGAGCTAGGCTGTGGATTTACCTGCTTCCAAGTTTTGTTCTTTTCAGACAGCATTCTGTCTACACTTGAAGCAAGGGATTTCTCTTGCCCAGTGACAAGCTTGCCACTAATGCAGCCATCTCCAAATGGCAATTCTTTGATGCTCTTCATCTTCTTGGAGTAGAATGAGGGGTGCTGTCAGGAGGTGACATGTCTCTATATAAAAAAAAATCTTAAGTTAAGAAAACATCTTTGAATGTCATATTCTACAGACCCTTGAGGTTTTTTTGAAGACCACTTATCTATCTCCCTATATTTGGATAAGCAAATGTTGCTTGTCTCTTAGCAATTTGATTTCTGATTAACTTAGAAAACATCTATGATACACAATGCTAGTTCCTAGCCAAATGACATGTTTACATTTCTTAATTATCCCAGTTTGTGACAGTTTTTCTCAAAAGGCCAAAACTTCACATTGCATTTTTAAGCATTACATAGGTACAATACCATAAAAAGAGTTAACCTTAATTTTGTATCAAAATACAAAGATCAATACTGAGGTAGCTAAATGTAATCTTAATTTTGTAACAGTATACAAAGATATAAGAGCATATTAAATAATCTATCCCCTTTTATTTATCATTCCCATATTATGCCTATATGCTATTTTTTTCAAGTCTTCCCCCCCCTACATAGGAGATAAGGAAGGATAGAGAAAAGAAAAAGAGATATCCCTGGGTTTAACCTCCAAAACCTTGTTTAACAAGATCATTTTTAATTTATTTTTTATTTCTTCAAGTTAAATCTCAATCACAATCCCCTCCCTACTCCCCTCTCCAGTCCCACCCTCCCACCCTCTTCCTCCTCAACACCCCATCCTCTTCCCTTTTTTTTAAGTTTAAGGTATATCTTTTCTCCCTAACAGCTCCCCCTTTCAGTACAACAAATGGTTCTTTCTCTTATAACAATAAATACAATACAAAACAACAGAAATAAATAGGCCACAATTATGGGAGTTAGATGGCTTAGCATACATTCCCAATGTCCAGTCCATATGTATTTGGCACCTGACTTTAACATTTTACTATCTAACCATCTCCATGAGTTTAAAGTTCTATATCTAACTCAGCTTTCATACTAACGCATCACAATTTTAAAAACATCTTCTTAGATCCAGAACACCCTCTTGATTTCTAAACAACTCAAAATTTAACTATGAGACTCTAGCTATCTAGTCTTCAATCACCTCAGAGACCTGAGAGGGATAAATATATCTGATTATATAGGAAGTGCAGGGCCCGCAGCTTCCAAAACTAAGAAATGACATACCAGTGACTGCCTGGACAGTTCCCATTTTCTCTCCATACATTACAGCATCAATCTTCAGCCGTTTGGCCCCGTTTCTCTGATAGACATTGATTGTAGAGCAGGAATTATGAAGGACTTGCCTACATTGTCTTGGCAGAGCTAGGTTGTCTACTTACCTGCTTCCAAGTTTTGTCCTTTTTGGACAGCATTCTGTCTACAGTTGAAGCAAGGGGGTTTTCTTGCCAAGAGATAGGCTTGCCACTAATTCAACCATCTCCCACTGGAGATTCTTTGATGCTTATCTTCTACTTGGAGTAGAATAGGGGAATATCAGACTTTCTTATGGGATGTTTTCTAAGGGATTAGAGGGAAGTATTTCATACTTTCTGCTCAATTTTTCTGTAATCCTATAAGTGCTCCAAAAACTAGGGTCAGTTTTACTAAGAAAGAGGTTTCCTGCCTAGAATAGGTGGGTGGCCTGCCTGTGTGGCTTGAACAATTTTATTATAATTAATAATATGCTAACTATAAAACAAGTATTAAATAACATATATAAAGAGATTAGAGAGTTCTTGACAAGCATATTTGAGTCTTTATGTGGTGATTTATATATATTAATCTGAGGCTGCGAATTCTTAGAAAGCTTGCTTATTACACACAGTACTTAGCTCCTTGCTCCAATTAAAATGACTATTTGCTGAAGTCTTAAAGAGAAAAAAGCACAAAGACACAACTATTGATCTTTCTTATTGATTTTTACCCTTCGTCAGTCACTTTACACATGTGATATCTAGTAGAACAGATTTGGTGAAAGACCAAGGTCATCTCTGTCACCTGCTGCCTGCCAGACCCTTGTCTCCAGTGACTTTCTGGCTTGGACTGCATTTCTGAATGTGAAGCCTTTGACCCATGCCTGGGCAATTGCTGGGCCTTCTCTACACCTAACTTGGCCCTGCTTACTCTGAAATGCAATGACTTTAAGATTCTTGGTCTCTGGATGTTCCTCCCTTTTGCTAACAGTCCCCCATCCTGGAACCCTCCTCCTATTTTCCCTTTCCTCATCCTCCTTTCATCAATGTATACTTCCCCTTCCCCCTCACCAGACTTGCCCATCCATTTTGATATCTCTCTCTCTCTCTCTCTCTCTCTCTCTCTCTCTCTCTCTCTCTCCACCACTTACCTGCCCATAGCAGTAGTCTGCCACACATTTTATTTTTAGGTCTATTGATTAAAGTTTTAATTTCCCTGTTATTAATTAACTTATCATTCATTCTTCTCCTACATAGGCCTGTTGTGTAATTCAAATAATAGATACATTGCTGATAAAGCTATTTGTAAATCAATGTTCTGTAAACTGTCTCATATTTCAAAGGTACCAACAGAGCTTGCCAGACAAAACGATCCTATAATGAAAAATTAAAACAATTCCCAATGTTCATTTTTGTGCGTGTAAGTTTCAGATACCAGTCACATAAGAAGGAGCAACTTCATTTCAGTGTCACGATCACTGCCTTTCAGCCACAGCTTTGGATGATCACTTTAGAATAGATGTTATACATCAAAAAAAGTCTGTACAAGGAAATAATGACCCCCTTTCTGACTCTCCTATATGTAAAGGAAGGTTTGGGAGATGATAGGTGAGAAAATGTTCTCAAAATCTGAAAATGTTAAGGCAAATATAAACACTATTCATTATATATGTGCATGTCCACTTATTGTTATAGTCTAGGCACTCTGCTAGTACTGAAGATTGAAAACTTGATTAAGACATCCTACTTGCCCTAAAGGGTTCACAGTCTCTAACAGGATGTCCACGAGTGCACACACACACACACACACACACACACACACACACACACACACACACGCACGCACACACACACACACACCAATATGTAGAATCCCACGAGACAGATTCACAGTGGTACCACATGCGGGACTTTTCACAAGAGCAGAAATGGGACCTGTTTGTTGTCATATCATCAGTGTTTCGTACTGGCCATCAGTCACAGCACAAATATTTCTTTTTTTTTTTTTTAAATACTTTATTTTTTTTCTTCAAGTTACATCTCAGTAACAAACCCCTCCCTATTCCCCCTTCCTATCCCGCCCTTCCACCCTCTTCCCCCCAGAAGTTTCCCCTTTCAGTCCAACAGATGGTTCCTTCTCTTATAACAGTAAGTATTATACAAAACAACAGACATAAATATGCCACATTTATGAGAGTTAAATGGCCCAGTATACCTTCCCAATGTCCAGTTTATACATATTTGGCCCCTGACTTTAACATTCTACTATCTAACCATCTCCATGAGTTTAAAGGTCTATATCTGACTCAACATTCATACTAACGTGCAACACACTTTTAAGAGTATCTTCTTAGATCTATAACACCCTCTTGATTCCTAAACAACTCAAAATTTAACTATGAGACTCTAGCTGTCTATTCTTCAACCACCTCAGAGACCTGAGAGGGATAAATATATCTGCTTATATAGGAAGTGCAGGGCCTGCAGCTTCCAAAACTAAGAAAGGACATACCAATGACTGCCTGGACAGTTCCCATTTTCTCTCCATACATTCCTGCATCAGTCTTCAGCCTTTGGGTCCTGTTTCTCTGACAGACATTTGTTGTAGAGCCAGGATTATGAAGGACTTACCTACCCTGTCTTGGCAGAGTTAGGCTGTCGACTTCCCTCCTACCAAGTTTTGTCCTTTTTGGACAGTAGTCTGTCTGCAGTTGGTGCAAGGGGTTTTTTCATGCCAAGAGATAGGCTTGCCACTAATTCATCCATCTTACAGTGGAGGTTCTTCGATGCTTATCTTCTACTAGGAGTAGAATACAGGGTGCTGTCAGGCGCTGATATGTCTCGATATCAAAAAAAAAAAGAAAATCTTAATTTAAGATAACATCTTTGAATGCCATATTCTGCAGATCTCTTGGGGTTTTTGAAGATGCCCTATCTATCTCTTGTATTTAGATAAGCAAATGTTGCTTGTCTCTTAGCAACTTGATTACTGGGTAGTTTAGAGAATATCTGTGATAGACTGTCATAGTAGCTAACAAAGAGACATGTTTGCATGACTAGGAGTTTGTTTTAACTATCCTAGACCTTAGAGGAAGAGACACATGGGGCTCTGTCCTTAGCTGAGGATCTACTGGAAGTTTGTTGCTGGGAGAAGGAAAGTCATTTGTCTTCAGGGGTGTAAGGAATTGGTAATTTGTCCAGGCTCCAGTAAGTAAGCCCACACCCATACACATGCAAGCAAGCAACAGTCATTTAACTTAGTGAGAAATAGACAGTATCAATGTAGAAATATAGAACTAGAGATAACTTTTTTCTGAGGAGAAGGGGAAGGGTATGGGGAGAAGGGGACAGGAGGATGGGACCCAAAGGAGGGAAAGAAGGGGGGCTACAGTTGGGATATAAATAAATAAATAAATAAGTCAATTTTTTAAAAAGGAAAAAGAGAGAAATGGTTGTAGCTATAGAGATTGCTGCAGATATAGATAGAGATGATACAGAGAATAACATGAAAGGAGAAGATGTTGGGAAAGAGATAAGAGAAGGGAATGAATCGAGGTGTATGAATATGATCAAAATATATCACATACATTTGTATGAAATTGTTAAATAAATACAACATTTTTCTCAAAGTACTTTTGTTAAGTTGTTGGATGATTCACTCTACTTCACCAGGACTTGGTAGCCACAGGTCAGTGAGGCTGTCAGTGATAGGAAGATACATAAACTGGTCTCCAGGGAGGAGGGATATTCTGTAGGAAGCATAAGTGAAAATGACACTTGGGGAGGAAGCAGCTGTGAGTTCAGGGAACAGAGGTGATGGAGACCATTGCACACTCAAGAACTTCAAGTGGCTTACTACCCAGTCTCAAACCTGCACATATCTCACATGGTGCCCTCTCTCAGAAGGCCAAAATGAAGGAAAGCCTGGTTTTGTTCATGTGCAGTGCACTAACTCCATGTTCTCCTCATGGAGACTTTCTGTGCATGTATCACAGAGTTGCTTCATGCCTCCTTGCGTCACTACACCTAAATCGGTTCCTTGGGGGTCTGCCTACATGTTCTTTTAACTTCCAGGCTCTCCTGGTATATTCCTAAATCACTGACTTATCTCCTATATTGTAGGTAGTCCTCTAATATATATTTCACAGCAAAATAAAATGTTATCTTGAGCTTCCTGTAGTCCCTGGTAGACTACATGATATGTGCTGGCTTCTCACTGGTAGCAGCAACTTGTATACTGAATCTTACTGCACTCTTTTTACTGTTTCTTACAGCTTCAAAGTCCCTGAGGTTTGAATATTTCATCTTCTATGTCTCCATGTCTGAGCACGAAGACTCTTTGTCACCATTTTTATTTCAAAGAATCTAAGACCAGCTTTGAAGGGGCTTTCTCCTATAATAATAACTCATTTATCTAGCATTTGCTGCAACCATGTCCCTTCTCCAAGACTTATGAGGAACTGTATTTGTCACAGATGGGTAGAATCCTAACTATGAATTTGATTCTCAGTCTTACCCTAGGGAAAGCAGGAGCAGTAAGGGAGGCCACAAGGTAGGCCATAGAGCACACAGCTTTGTAGACAGATAAGTCAGAACTCAAATTCCATCTCTGCCTCTTACTAGCTGAGTCCCTGCCTAGTCTTGAAGCCACCTAAATGCTCTTCTCACCCTGGGGTGAACTAGTTACAGGAGAACCTCTAACTGTCACAACAGCATCTAGTGCAACAACAAATTAGGTACCCTTGGCTTTCCCACTCCAAGACCTCCTTAGGCTAGAACCACATATATGCTCCAAAAACCACCTTTATTTGAAGGCATGACCTGCTCTAATGTTCTCTGAATAGTCTCCCCTTGAGCCTATCTGTCCCAAAGTCTCTACCCAATTCTACCCCAAAGTAAAATTCTGACCTACACAGCTTCTGTGATATGATCAGTGCTCACAGGGA
Source organism: Lophiomys imhausi (assembly GCA_907164525.1). NCBI lineage: Eukaryota > Metazoa > Chordata > Mammalia > Rodentia > Muridae > Lophiomys > Lophiomys imhausi. The sequence goes on from CAJQZJ010031868.1 coordinate 8,115,389, forward strand.
GGTCCTGGAGTGACAAAGGCTCTCTGCAAAGCTTAGATTTGCTTCCTGACTTCTAGGTTTTCTTTCCCTCTTACCCCTTGGGAAGACTGTAGGAGGCCACTCAAACTTGCCCTGAGTGGATGTGGCTCACCCAGTGAAGGAAGGTCCTGTTACACTGTCCTGTAAACACAAAAAGATGACTTTTAAATCATAAAGATGCAAGCTATGCCGACAATGGTCCTTCAAACTGAAGGTACCCTAGGCAAAATTCTACACATCTGGCTCAATGGCCACTGTCTATCCAGCTGTCTCTTTCTTTCCTTTCCCTTGCCTTTTTCTTATCCATTCTTTTCTTCCTTTCATTGTTCTCTCTGCTTCGCTTTTGCATCCCTTGATCAGTTTATGTGACTATAAAAGCTGTGTGTTTTATCTTGGATTATAGTAGATTGCCTTGATTCTGCCCCCTAGTAACTCAAAACCAACGAAAGAATCAGAAAGCATTGCAGAGCAATGTGTGGGCGGTCATTTTCTAAGAGCTAAAATACACACCCAATTTGCATGGCTATTTGCATCTGTGTATAAATTATACATCAATATGTATCCTCCCGATACAGAGAGTTACTAAAATACTTTTGCTACTTTCAAACTTGTCATTGCTCAATTTTTCCTCTCTCCCCTATGCTACAACACCCACACACATCTTTTCATTCCTTAGGGGGGCAAAAAAGAAGAAAAGAGAGAGACAAAGAATAAGGTAAGGGGATGGGAGAGATGGCTCAGCAGTTACGAGCACTGACTGCTCTTCCAGAGGTCCTGAGTTCAATTCCCAGCAACCACATGGTGGCTCACAACCATGCCCTCTTCTGGAATGCAGGTGTACATGCAGACAGAACACCCAAATACATTAAAATAAATAAATCTTTAAAAGAAGAAGAAGGAGGAGGAGGAGGAGAAGAAGGAGGAGGTAAGAATTGAACAGAGGGTAGAATGGAACAAAAGAGAAAATAAAGATGAGAAGAAAGAGCTCAATGAGAGAATGAATGTATATGGATAACCAAGAAAAGGAAACCATACTATGAGCTTGCAATAATGGCTACACCAATCTCCTGAAATAAAGCAAAATCAAATATAGGCAGCCTCTACATATTTTATTAGTGAGTGCAGGTAACAAAAAAAAAAAAGTAGTTAGGGTTTCAGAAAGTTTCATGACACTATCACTTTGCTGTAAATTTTTAAGTAGATCCAGCCTTTTAATGGGAAGCATGCATCATAAAACACTACAGCTACAGTTGTTTTATGCCCATATTAAACTGGCTTTGGGCAATGGTACTGCAAAAGGCTCACATAATACCAAATGTGTACTAGACAGTGTCTGTCACCCAAATCAACCTCATTGGCATAGCCTCCTCCCTACCTGATCCCATCATAACCTAATCCAGGTCTCCAGGCAGCCGTGTGTCTGCTTTCCCAGGGAAATCATATTCATTCTTCTAGGCACCTAGACTAGAAGAATGCAGGATAGATTGAGATCTTCTTTCAAGCTCATGGAAGCAGCCATCTCTGATCAGGCCAAAAGAAGCCCCCAAAATTGCAGAGAAAATAATGAAGTAGAAAGTTTAAAGTTCACAGCACAGCTATGCATAGGTTCTGAGGGGATGTTAGCTTCAGGTGGCCATCTATTTTATATCCATGGGAACTCCTAGATGCCCATGTATTCTTATTAATGAACTCTTCCTTTCTGCTCCACTACATTTTGGGTAAGTTTCTATTATTTTCCACCAAAATGACTTTGACTATGACTATATAATCCAATTAATTTGGAGGGATTTACATTCTGATTTTGTATTTCCAATAATTTGTAATGGATTCAAAATGTTTTTGTGGTTATTAGGATGATTTTCTCATTACTATTAGGCAAATTTGAATTCTTCAGGATATAGCCAATTTGTGTACGGGGTATTCCATAACACGGTTATATTTTCACTCACTGCACTATTGGAGGCTGTGCGGGACAAGTATCAGTTTGTTTTGCCAAGCACATTATGACTGTGTGAATTACAATACATCTTGCAAACTAAAATACATTGAAGTTCAATAAAATTCTCACCCGTAGGTCTCACTTTTTCATTTCTGCCATCAAAATACCAATACCTCATTAGCTGTGAACAAACACTGGAAATGTGCTAATTCATTTAATAAATGTTTGGAATGAGCAAAGACACACACAAAGAAAACGAAGCAGTCAGAAGTAGACGATACTAGTAACAAAGGATAAATTTGATGAATTCTTCAGGAAAGGCTTCAGGCTTGATAAGTAATTTATTGCTGCAGAAAAGAAGGTACCATATGGTGAGAAGATCAAAGAACCTAGAAGAGGAATCCGGACCAGCCAGAGCAGAGCTGCCTGCTCTCTCAGTCATACCTATGTGGAGCATGCAGAGGTTCATATCAGAATCCCGCTGTGCATTCTTTCTTCTTGGCTGTTTGACCACAGGCCAAAGTTAATGTGGGACAAAACACACCTCCTTCACATTGCCTAATACAGAATCAGTAATTCTCAGCTAATACTCTTTGCTTTCCAGAACTTGTCAACTCACTCTAGTAATTCATATGACGACAGTTTACACAAACCAGAAGTCACACTTACTAGGGGGCTTAGTCCCTACATTTAGCAGATTGGGTTATAGGCCTATGTTCATATTCTGCTTTTCCAACTTAACAACTACTAAAATAACTAAAGTTGGTTTAAAATACATAGAACTATAAATAATTATTCATTGTCTATATTTACTCTATACCAAAGAGTGCTAGATGGCATATGTATGTGTATTTTTTACCTATAGATATGTATTTATTCATACAGAGAATTACATGTGTCTTATAGAGAACATATATGTGTATGTTATCTATGTATCTATGTAAAAGACATTGCTCTACTTATTGTATTACATTATATTATATTATGTATTATAGATTGGCAAGGCAAATTTCAAAAATATTGACTAATTGCCCAAACCATCCAGCAATTGAGGGTTAAGAATTTCCTAATCCAGAGCTCATTTATTTTCATTTGGACTTACAATGAGCTACACTAAACTGCATCTGGAAAGGTATTTATTCAGTCATTCACTTGTTTATTCAGTAATTTTCATTTCTCGAGTGATACCATCTTGTGTAACTTCAAGCCATGACTCATGATGTGCCTACATAGACACTCACCGCTGGATCAACACAGGAACTACAAATCCCACAGACCCTGTCTATTTTTGCACATATCTTTCTGAATGAAACCAAAGTAAGGAAGAAAGTTTTTCTTCCAAGAATCCTCTGGTCTATTTGGGAGGTAAATAAAACTCCCATTAACTAAATTAAGCAAAACACAGTGATGCCAAAAAAAAAAAAAAAGTGGAAGTCCAGAAGACATTCCAAAGCAAGCTTTCAATTTCAATTTCCCAAAAGGCTGCTGGAGGAGATTAATAAAGGAGCCCTTTAAATTCCATAACAACCTGCTAACTGCACAGGTGGCCTGATATGGCCCACTGCTGCCAAGCACATTCAAAGACACCACAAGGAAGCCAGGCGAATGAGAAAAGCAGTTTTACATTTTTTTTAATCTTCTGTGATGATTTATCCTCTGTGCTGTGAGTGGAAGCAACTCAGACTCCATCTTCCTCAGAGAGGTAGTCCTTCCTCATTTTAACACACATTCTCTCTCTCTGTCTCTCTCTCTCTCTCTCTCTCTCTCCAATTTAAAATTATAATTCATCTATGTTCCTCTTCATTCTGGTTTCAGTGACTCAATTAGAGAATGCAAATATGTGTTCTGTTGCTACCTCCCCTAGCTCAATGATCGCTTGTAAGTAGGCAGGCAACAGGTGAAATTAAAGGACATTTGAAAAGGCATGTGATTCTCAGAGTAGACATTGGGGAATATTAGCAAGTAATAAATCTTTATTTGGACACTAAGTAAACTTACCTTCATGTTATTTCTTTTGCTCCCAGGCAGCTGATAACGCAGTTATGCCTATAAAGTATCTTAGGTCAGGGATCCAATTTTGATATTTTCCCATATCCAACATTATCTATTACTACAGTTCCACAAAAATATTAAATTGATGCTAATCATATAGATTGCACATGTACACAGGGGTTTGTCTCCTACACAGAGCTAAACTGCCTTTCTTCTTTATTTCCCTCTTTCCATTGGTATCTAAGTTTTAACTCTAACTGAAGAAGGAATATATTAATTTTATGGTCTAGTAGTCAGAAGATTAGAAACATTAAAACAGAAGCACCACAGTCATGTCTATTTGAGGGTTTTTTTTTTTTTAATCTAAAGACCAAAAGGGAGCTAATCTAATTGGTAGGTGCTTGAAATAGGGCCGCATTCTCAAATAGACTGTTATCTTCCTGCTAGCTCTCCTCTCAAGCTTCATCCACAAACTCATCTTTGCAAATATAGGGTTTGCTTTCTAATCTGAAGAATTCCTCCCTATCACTCAGCTGGGCAGCAGAGGTCCTTGATGGCATGCCATGTCCTTTCACAGGTGACTATACACACAGAGAAGATATCAGCCAGTTCCAGTGAGGGAGAAAAACAAAACAAAACAAAACAAAACAAAACAAAACAGAAGGCTCCAAGTCAAGTGAGGATTAAGTGTGAAAGGCTGCTCGAGTTAGGAGGAAGGATGACAAGATAGCACAGAGAAGGTAGGAACTCCACCTAGAAAACAATTCAGGACAGAGGGAGCCAAGGTAAATGATGCCTGGTCCCTAACAACCATAGTCACAGGCAATGCAGATCCTAGTTGATACAGTTTGGATTTTAAGCCAGCCCCCAAAGGCCTGTATGTCAACAGATTGTTTCTCAGGATGGTACTATTGAGAAGTTATGGCACTTTAAGAGCCAGGACCTCAAGAAAGGTGCCTGTGATCATGTCGGCATGCCTTCAATAGGGATTGTAAGACCACAACCACTTCTTCATGCCCTCATTTGCTTCCTGATCACTAACTCTGCATTGTGCTTCAACACTTATCCTTCTATGATGTGCAGCCACATCACATGCCAGAGCAATGGGGCTCCAAAGCTGTGAGTCCAAATAAACCCTCTGACTGCCTCAGACATCTGTGATAGCGGCAAAAGGCTGATAATATGTGTGGCTCCACCCACACACTACTGGTTAAAAACACCTTGGTATTGAGCCTTAAGAATCTGGAAATTTTCAAAATACACAAAGTGATAAGAGTTCATTTTTGTTGAGAACTATGGCCTTATTTAACATGGAGATTCATGCTGTCCCATGTAGCACAAGTCAGTTTCAATAAGTCTGAGCTAGATCTTACAAGGAAAACAAGACCCTGAAGTCCTTGAGCCCGGACTAAGGGGGAGAGTTGAGGAAAGAGGAATAGCAGTTCTCAGCATGAGCAAACACAGAGAAGGGTCACAATTTAAATATGACACTACAGTTCTGGAATCAACTAGCAAAACCAAGAATGGAGTAAATATAATATCCAAGCATCACACAGAAAAATTCTCTGACATGTGTTGACTGGCTGGATATGAAGCATAACCAGAAATGCCGAGGTCTTGATCTGCGTTCCACAATCAGCATCTTCTCCCTGCCTTCAGAACCATCACCCTGTCCTCACATGCTCCTCTGCAACAGCATCAAGACCTCTGCCCCTGCATCCATTCCTGCCAGTTCTCTTTGCCTTTGCTATTCATGTTGTTACCTTTGTCACTTTGACTTGAAGTTTTCTCCTGTACCCAAAGCTATTCCAAGGCTTTTAGCAATGGTGGGTGGTGAATGTGTGTTTGTTTGTGTTTGGTTTTGGATGGTTCGATGGTTGGTTTCTGCTTTATGTTTCGACATGTTCTTGTGTGTTGAACTGTCTGTTTCAAGCTCATCATCCATCAAATCCTTATTCAAATATCATTTCTGCTATGAAGCCTTCAGTCTGGTGGGATACTATTTACACATGTTCAGGCTCCTGGACCCTTATCTTTCATTGCTCCTCCTGGACATGTAGTAAGCTACACTTTTGTGATTACACACTGGTGGGTTGCGTGAGAAATGACCCTCATAGGCTCATGAATTTGAGCATTTGGTCTCCAGCTGGTGGCACCATTTGGAGAGGTTATGGATGACTTAAGAAGTGGAGACTTACTAGAGAAAGTGTGACTTTGGGGGTGGGCTTTGAGTGTTTATAGCCTCATTCCACTTCCAGGTCACTATCTCTGCCTCTGTTTGTGACTAAAGACGTGGTACTTCTTGCTCCAGGTGCCTGATGCCTCCAGCATCATTCTGTATTCTTCCTCTCGACCCATAAGCCAAAACAAACTCTTTATTCCATAAATCAGGCTTGGTCATGGCGTTTTATCACAACAACAAAAAGTAACTGATAAACATATTTACTGCCAATGATGCTTAGGTAGAGACCATATATATCCATATATCAATATATATGTGTGTGTGTGTGTGTGTGTGTGTGTGTGTGTGTGTGTGTGTGTGTGTGT